>JAFMOD010001426.1:11689-22681 GCA_019802435.1 Corydoras maculifer
CGCCCCATCACACCAAGCCGCTTACAGTGAATCAGAAAGCAGCAGAAACAGAATCCATGTGTGTTGATCAGAGGAGACCCTGAGGTTCACTCTGATACCCCTCCCTCACAGAGGAGACTCCATCAGTCCAATCACAGAGCCCTCTCTCTCTTTCTCTCTCGCTCGCTCGCTCACTGTGATGACAGGACATTCCAAAATAATCCATCTTCAAACTGCTGGCCTCCAGCTGAACGTTCAGAAACTAAAGAAGCAGAACCTGAACACCACTCCATCATTTCATCATCTGCCATTCAGTCAGCCAATCACAGCAAAGCCCTCCAACTAAACAGGAAGTGATGTCGGCAGACAACATGTCCTTCTGTCTGTTTCGTTTCATCACAAGAGTGATTTCACTAAACTGTTTACAGAACAGAGAACCAATAACCAACCAACGGGAACCGATCAGAGAACCAATAAGCAACCAACAGCAACCGATCAGAGAACCAATAACCAACCAACGGGAACCGATCAAAAAACCTATAACCAACCAACGGGAACCGATCAGAGAACCTATAACCAACCAACGGCAACCGATCAGAGAACCAATAATCAACCAACGGGAACCGATCAGAGAACCAATAACCAACCAACGGGAACCGATCAGAAAACCTATAACCAACCAACGGAAACCGATCAGAGAACCTATAACCAACCAACGGGAACCGATCAGAGAACCTATAACCAACCAACGGGAACCGATCAGAGAACCTATAACCAACCAACGGGAACCGATCAGAGAACCTATAACCAACCAACGGGAACCGATCAGAGAACCTATAACCAACCAACGGGAACCGATCAGAGAACCTATAACCAACCAATGGGAACCGATCAGAGAACCAATTATCAACCAACGGGAACCCATCAGAGAACCTATAACCAACCAACAGGAACCGATCAGAGAACTGTTCCACCAATCAGAGCACAGGTTCCATCTGTCCAATCAGAACGCATGTCTCAGGGTTCTGAGGAGACGAGGACGGGACACCTACCTTCTCTAAACTGTTCCTGTAAACTTCATTCAGACCGCGAACGTAATCATCACGCTTAGATTTAATCAGCCTGCAATGAAACAACAAAGATTAAAGAGAGGTTACACACACACACACACACACACACACACACTTACACACACACACACTTACACACACACACACACGACTTACTGCCAGTTAAAGTCAGAGTGAACTCCCTCAAATCCATAATCCTGATGATCATGAAGATATTCAGCATGAACCGCTGCATTCCACATCACCTGTCAATCACACACAGACCCGCCCACCTGCCCTGTCAGAACCCACAGCGCCCAATCAGCACGGGGTTTGAGGTGCTCATTAAAACTTACCTTTTTAGGAACACAGCCCACGTTAACCTGCAAGACAGAACAGAAGGTTTATAGAGAACATCACAGTGAACTCCTCCATTAGAAAACAGGATGGCTGCTCCTCAAATCTGATTGGCTGAGCACACCTGTGCCATCATTAACACACTCACACACTCATTAATATTAATGCTATTGTATACGGGTACTGTTATAAATCAGTCCCGTTTTGTATTTGTTGTTATTGTGTTGTGTTTGGGTGATATGAACATAACGTTGTCATGACAATAACAATTTATTTTTAAATATAAAATATAATTTAAAAATATAATTTTTAAATATATTTAAATTGCGAGAAAGAGAGAGAGAGAGAGAGAGAGATGTAAAGTCCACTGAGTGAGTGAGAGAGTGAATCATTCATCTGAACTCGGTTCGGTTCTGGGTTTTTATGATGAATTGTTAGTTTGATTGATCTGTATCCGTCCATCCATTATCTTCCACTTTATCCTCTATTAGGGTCGGGGGAGAGGGGGGGGTAGTTCCCCATGCCGATCCAGGGAAGAACGTTTCGGACGCTGGGCAGATACACCCGGGACAGGGGGGGGCAATCTATCACTGTACACACACTCACTCACACAAACACACTCTATATGGGGCAATTTGGAGAATTCAATTAACCTTGAATCCATGTTTTTGGACTGTGGGAGGAAACCAGAGAACCTGGAGGAAACCCACAAGGACACGGGGAGAACATGCAAACTCCACCCAGATTAGGGTTTGAAACGGGAATCTCTAGTGCTGAGAGGAGAACATGCCAAACCACTAAGCCACCATGCCACCCCTTGTTATTCATTCATTCATTATCTCCCGCTTATCCTCTATTAGGGTCGCGGTGGGGTTCCCCATGCCCATCCAGGGGAGAACGTCTCAGGCGCTGGGCAGATAGACCCAGGACAGGGCGCCAATCCATCGCTGGGCACACACTCACTCACACAGACACACTCTATAGGGGCAAGTTTTTGAGAATTCAATTAACTTGATCCATGTTTTTGGACTGTGGGAGGAAACCGGAGAACCCGGAGAAAACCCACGCAGACACGGGGAGAACATGGAAACTCCACCCAGATGACCCACCATGCCGCCGCCCCTTGTTATATATAATTATTTGTATGTAATTAAATGTGATTAGTTAAGTTTCTTATGGTTCCTCTAACTCAGGGGTGATCGCGATCGACTGGTCAGGTGTCAGGTCGATTGCGATGGAGGTTTAAGAAAAAAAAGCGTTTATCACGTATCAGCGCTTTTTTATGGCACAGTAAATCTGAAGCGCTTATACAAACGCACGCATACATTTACACACAATGTGATTCATTCTGAATCACGAGCGGTCTGCCCCCCCCCGTCTCTCTCGCTGTTCCCAAAACCGGCCCGTGGCCCCGCCTCCGTGCCTGAATCAGAAGCACTGCCTCGAGAATCGTCTACATTAGATTTACATTACATTACATTAGAGAGTTCCTCTTTGTGTTTTTACACTTTATTTAACTGACAAGACGAGTGAAGGACGAGTGAAGCTCAAAAAGAACCAAAATGTTCCACTTTCATTTAGAGTGGGAGGATGAATATTTTTTTACAATGTCAATCTCAAAAAGCATTTGCTTTTATTAATGTTCATGTTCTGTTTGGGGGCAGCACGGTGGTTTAGTGGTTTAGCACGTTCTCCTCTCAGTGCTAGGGATTCCCAGTTCGAATCCCAATCTGGGTGGAGTTTGCATGTTCTCCCCGTGTCCACGTGGCTTTCCTCCGGGTTCTCCGGTTTCCTCCCACAGTCCAAAAACATGGATCAAGGTCAATTGAATTCTCCAAATTGCCCCATATAGAGTGTGTTTGTGTGAGTGAGTGAGTGTCCAGTGATAGATTGCCCCCCCTGTCCTGGGTGTATCTGCCCAGCACCTGAAGTGTTCTCGCCTGGATGGGCATAGGGAACCCCCCGCCTGGAATGTGTTTAATAAAAGAGCAATTCTAGCAGATTCGACAATACTAACATGATGTGTGTAAACAGGTTTCAATATAAAAGCCTAAAATATAGAGACTGACCCCGGTAGATCTCAATGACCTGTCCAATGGAAAAGTAGATCTCGGGCCAGAAAAGTGTGGGCACCCCTGTTCTAACTGATGATGAAATAAAGTTCTGACAGGAACAGAGAGACAGGGAGAACATACCAACGTTCCTGACAGTGAGGCGGTGAGACAGACAGACAGATGGAGTTGAGAGTTCCGAACCCGGGCGGTTCTTTGGTTCCCGGAACTGTCTGCGGTACTTACGCAGGTTCCTCCGAGTTCTCGGTTCTCGATGACGGCGCATGTGGCCCCCAGCTCCGCGGCCCTGCGCGCTCCCGCTAACCCCCCCGAGCCGCCCCCGATCACCAGCAGCTCCACCCGGGTGACCGCCGCGTCCGCCATGCCCCCGAACAGCCGCCGGAGGTGGAGGCGGTTCCTCTGAGAACCACAGACCCGCCGCAGAACCTCCATCACCCGGGACACGCCACACGACGTCACAGAGGGACCAATCCGAGTGCACGGCCGTGTCACGTGACTCGAATGTTTACGACTCCAGGGGTATGTTCCCCGGAACTCAGTAAGCCGGGCTTTTAAAGACGAGCCTGGCTTATTCCGTTCAGCTAAGCCTCGCTCAGTTACCACGGCAACGAATATATCATCAACCAATCATATTAACTAAACTAACGCTCAGCTCAGATGAACCGTTCTATTCTATTGGATGAGCCGTGTGTTCTGATAATCCCGCCGGCTGGGAAAAAAAAGTTAGGGACTAAGGTTCCGCCCGGGTTTATTCTATAACTGTGGATGTTTCACAATTAAACTAAAAGTTTATAAAGATGGCAGGTTTCTGTTATTAAACATGATCACTGCAGATCCAAAACCCATTTAGATTACGATTAGAGAGTTTATATTCATTATTTATCATATACAGTCATCCCTCAACTCACCATGTACATTTTATCTGTTATATGTTTTAAGGCTTCTGAAACCCTTCACATGCTTTTATTAACCTTACACCATATATATATATATATATATATATATATATATATATATATATATATATATATGCATTCATTCATTCATTATCTCCCCATGCCCATTCAGGGGAGAACGTTTCAGGCGCTGGGCAGATGCGAGTGCTGAGAGGAGAATGTGCTAACCATAAAGCCACCGTGCCGCCTATATATATATATATATATATATATATATATATATATATATATATATATATATATATATATATATGTATGTATTTAGTCATATATTTAGTCATTTATTGGACGCTTTTATCCAAAGCGACTTACAAGGTGAGCGCAACACCCCTGGCAATGAGGGTTAAGGGCCTTGCTTAAGGACCCACACTAGTAACTTCAGTGGACCTGGGATTTGATCCCCAACCTTCAGATTGATAGTCCAACACCCAAACCACTGATCTACCACACCCCATATATACATCTATAAGCCGCAATAAGTGAACTGTCATATAGAAACGGCTGTAATCTTCATAATTTCAGGTGTAAAATAGAATGCAGCGTCCAATTTCAGTTAAGCTCCACAAAGATACATAATCATAAAATATATCACAAAAAATTCTATTCTTCGTACTTGGATATTAATGATTGACTGAGTACTTAACGGGAAGTTACTTCGTGATTTATTTTTATATACCTATAATTCATCTTTTAATTTTACATTTATACAAGTGTTTATACAAATCAGAGAACCCCACAATTCACACAAGGTCGTATTTCTTAAAAATAAATAATCTAAATGTTGGTTTATTGCAAAATGTAAATGCCATTAAGTAGAATAAATTCACTCTCTCTGAACCACAAACGCTCTGTAATCATTTTCATGTTTAACCAAATCCTCATAACGGGATTAAATGAGAGAAATCTGGATTAAAATGACAATGATGCCGTTCCCTTTGGAGTGCAGCTTCATAATTACAGCAGTGGGGTTAAAGGGAAGAATAAATGAGGGACGTTTGGTGTTTCTAGGTTAAAGTTTTATTACATTAAACCACGTTAAGCTGTTTTCAGAGTTTTAGACCGTCCTAAATAAAAGGTTGAATATTTTCTGCACATCTGACTGATCAGTGAAACTGCACTCATCATTCTGGAGTATAGATTTAAATGAACTTTGGACCTGTACCAGGTTCTGTTCACTCCGATCAGGTTGCTTCTAATTCTGCATATTATTTATATAATTAATTTACTATAACACTTTTAAAATGCTAAAGAATTTATGATTAAATGATATGTTTACGTATTTAATCCGTAATATTCAGCCACGCATTCATTCTCTGGCTTTATTAAAACTATGCGTGTTGTCTTTAATCATAATTATGTCTTTATATTAATTATGAAGATGTATAAATAATAATTAAAAAAACCCGTTTTTAAGGTTCTTTCCACGTTTTTACTAAATTATATTACAGAGACCTAGTTTCATGTTTGTTAATTAAGGACGTTGGAGTCATGTGACTCACGTGGGGAATTACATCACAAACAGCAGATGGCGCTGTCTCCTCATTTAATGAGGCAAAATGATCTTTTTTTTTTTTTACATTATATTACATTTGGTCATTTATTGGACACTTTTATCCAAAGCGACTTACACAGTGAGCACAGGGTTCATCATAGCGCCCCCTGGAGCAATGAGGGTTAAGGGTCTTGCTCAAGGACCCACACTGGTAACTGCAGTGGACCTGAACCCACAACCTTCAGATTGATAACCCAACACCCTGACCACTGAGTGACCACACCCATAAATAATCAACAGATCTTTCCACAAAATAAATCCTAATTGCTATCAATGGTTTTGATATGATAACTCTTCTTATGGTCAATAAGAATCGAGTCAGTTCAGTGTATTGATTAGTTATTGACACATGGATCAATCGACATGACCCTCATACAGATGGGGGGGGCAATGCGTTTTAAAATCCTTCATCAGTCACTGAGCTGCTGGATTCAATACCAGAGTCAACTTCAAATGATTCACTTATTAGATTCTCTCTTCGTACTGAACACACACACAAACACACACACAGACACACGCACACACACAAACACACACACACACACACACACACACACACACACACACTCTCTCTCTCTCTCACACACACACACACACACACACACACACTCACATACACACTCACATACACACACTCACACAGTTGTTTACCATTTCTTGTTGGTGCTGTTGGTTTTGTTGGTGTTCCACTCTCAGACGTTCTTTACGGTGGTTTTAGAGAACGTTTAGTTTTGATAAACCTGATCTCTAATCAGTCAACTCTGTTCCACACACACACACACACACACATACACTCACACACTCTCACACACACACACACACACACACACACACACACACACACACACACACTCTCACACACACACACACACACACACACACACACACACACACACACTATGGTTCTACAAAGGGTTTACAGCGGAACCTTACCCTCTGAGAGGCTGGGTACTGAGGGTGCTGTGTGAGCTCGGTCCTCACAAGGGTTCCTCCTTTAAAACCAAACGTTTCCTTTTTTACAGGGTTCTTCTTCCAGAGGATCTTCAGTTTGGATTTGGGTTCAGACTCAGAACTCCGTACAGATCTTTATAAAGAAATCAAATTAAAAGTGGTCTTGAATTTAAACTGTATTCATCCATCCATCCATCCATCCATCCATTCATTCATTCATTATCTTCTGCTTTATCCTCTATTAGGGTCGTGGGGGGGGTTCCCATGCCCATCCAGGGGAGAACGTTTTGGGCGCTGGGCAGGACAGGGTGCCAATCTATCACTGGACACACACTCACTCACACAGACACACTCTATAGAGGGCAATTTGAAGAATTCAATTCACCTTGATCAATGTGGGAGGAAACCAGAGAACCCGGGGGAAACCCACGCGGACACGAGGAGAACATGCAAACTCCACCCAGATTGAGATTCGAACTGGGAATGTCTAGCACTGAGAGAAGAACATGCCAAGCCACCATGCCACGTAAACTGTATTGTAATTTTATAAATTATAAAATGTCTTCTGTGCCTTTGATTTGTTCTTTATGCAGATTGATCTGTTCTGCTACTTTGAATAATTACCATTTATAATGACCGTTTCATTCCCCTGTGTGTATGTGTGTGTGTGTGTGTGTGTGTGTGTGTGTGTCTTGGTAAACAGTTTCTGCAGTGTAATTTCTATAGTTCTTTTCTTGTTTGTAACTCAGAAAGGTTATCATGTTCCATTACAAATTACAGATGGAATAACATTTATTACTTAGAACCAAATGTCTTTCAGAAAATTGAAACTCAAATCAATCCAGAAGTGTTGATGTTGCAGATAGAGAGCACCGGGGTGCAGCGGCTGCACTGTAATCAGATTTCAGCTGGAACATACCTGCTGAGCTTCTGTAATGAGTAACCGATCAGTTAACACACTCTGGAACGCCAACCATTCACAACCCTCACAAAAACTCCCTCCAGTCTTCAAATGGAATGTCGTCTTCAATAAACCTTCATTGGGTTTGAAGAGTTTCCGGACGTTTGCCAACATCTCTTTTTGTTCCATAAATAGAAGTTATTTAGTTGAAGGTGTAGAATTTGATGTTTAAAAACATTTATGTTATATTAACTTTAATGCAGAGACATGTTCATTAGAAGGATGTTCTTAAAGCTCTGAGACAGACGGAGACATCTGAGGTCTGTCTTCGTGTTCATCATGTTGAACTAATGAGCAGAACCCACAGGGTTCTTTTCTCTTTGTTCCTGAGAAATAGTGCGCATGTGCGAGCAGTGCCTGCAACCGTGTGCAGCGCTCCCGCCATACTGTTTAATCTTTTCTTAATGAAGGATTCTGATTCTGATTCTGATTCTTATTCTGATTCGCTGAAGATCTGTCACATTCCAAACTCTTCTGCATTTTGATTTGATTTCTGCTTCATCATCCATCCATTCATTTATTATCTTCTGCTTTATCCTCTATTAGGGTCGCGGTTCCCCATGCCAATCCACTTCGGGCACTGGGCAGATAGACCCAGGACAGGACGCCAATCCATCGCTGGGCACACACTCACTCACACACACACACACACTTTATATGGGGCAATTTCAATTCAATTCAATTCAGCTTGATCCATGTTTATGGACTGTGGGAGGAAACCGGAGAACCCGGAGGAAACTCACACAGACACAGGGAGAACATGGAAACTCCACCCAGATTGGGATTCGAACTGGGAATCCCTAGCGCTGAGAGAAGAACATGCTAAACCACTAAGCCACCATGCCGCCCTCTGCTTCATAATTAATGAGATCTAATTTGTTAAGTGAACGGCACAGTGGTGTAGTGATTAGCATGTTCTCCTCTCAGCACTGGGGATCTAGGTCTTAATCCTGATCTGGGTGGAGTTTGCATGTTCTCCCATTGTCCATGTGGGTTTCCTCCTGGTTCTTCGGTTTCCTCCCACAGTCCAAAAACATGGATTCAAGGTGAATTGACTGCTCCAAATTGGCCCATATAGTGTGTGTGTGTGTGTGTGTGTGTGAGTGAGTGTGTGCCCAGTAATGGATTGGCATCCTGTCCTGGGTGTATCTGCCCAGCGCTCGAAATTTTGGCTCTGGATGGGCACGGGGATGCCCCCCCCCCCGCCACACACACACACACACACACACACAACCTTAGTAGATGATGAAGTGGAGGATAATGAATGAATGAATGAATGAATGAAACAGCTCTGGACACATGCACTCACTTCAATCAGTGTGTGTGTGTGTGTGTGTGTGTGTGTGTTTCACTGCATGGATGGGTTACATGTGGAAGACACACTCCTCTGTGTGTAAGTTCAGTAGGTACAATAGCTCACACACACACACACACACACACTCTGTGTTGTATGATGTAACGTAAACGACGCAGCTTCTTCGGACTGAGGATGACTCTGATGAAGTCGAGGTTGTAGATGAAGCTCTTACATTCTGAATCAGTGCTGAATCAGTTCATTCTTCAGTCAGATGATGAATCAGTGCAGGGTCAGGGTCTCTGCTCATGAGATCAGACTGAGATCAGACTGAAATCAGAACTGTGTACATGTGCATTATGCTCTGCTGCGCTGTAATCCTCTGAGTCTGAACGTGCTGACTCAGCGCATTGATAAACGTGTTGTTGGCAGTGTTTCAGTAATCAGAGGTGAACACTAATATAAACTGATGAAGGACATTCCCTCTGCTGAGTCACCCCAAAAAATCCATCTGAGCATTTCCACTCTGTACACGGGGCTTTACCTCTTCTTCTCAGAAGCCAGTCAGACGCTCAGCTGAGATAAGGAACTCGACTGATCCATCACCACCATGTGGTTACCATGATGAAGACACCTTCATCCCGGTGATGTCATCTCTAATGATCATGACCGTGACCTTTCTGAACCTGGATGAGGTGAATGCTGACCATTCAGCTCAGAGTCTCAGAATTAAACCTTTAAAATAAAAGACCTTTATGATCCTGATCCTGGATCAGTCAACCCTGACTCACTGACTGATCATCTGTAACACCTTTAATATTTAATATCTAAGTTTGGTTTGGTTGAATACTTTACTTTCTCAGCTGACCCAGCTGAACCGGGGTTACCATGGTGATAAGAGAGGAACCCTGATGACGTCGGCTGATGTGGAATCAGACCTCCGATCTGACGGCCTGATGTGGCTCATGATAGTTTACTGTAACTCTGTTACAACCTTCTGGAAACATGACGGGGTGATAGGTTTAAACCTGATCAGATCATTTTATATGGATTATAAGAGCCCCGATGATTAGAGTTTCATTTATATTATTGTCTTAATGACTTTGATCTCCTGACATAATGCCGAGGCATTAAAACTGAACAGATGAGAACTATAGTGTTGGACGGAGCCTATTCCTGCGGTTTTGTGATGCAGTGTTAGGTTGTTGGCGCTGTTGTTGGCACTGGGTGCAGTGTTGAGGGGATGATAAGGCTCTTGAGTGTGTTTTGGAGTTCCGTTTTGGTGATGCTGCCGTGCTGATTAACTGGTTATGACACACTTTCTGTCCGAAAGGCGGAGGAGGTCTGAGATCTACAGCTTCAGCTATGTCATCGTGTCTCAGAGGGTCAGACCCTCAGGCCTGAGGAGCGACTTTAGCTTCAGCTGAGGTTTATTTTTTAATTATTTTTTTATGTTTATTACTAACACACACACACACAGACACACACACACACACACACACACACATGCTACCTTAAAACCTTGACCCAGGTTCTGTGTTCAGTGGAGATGTGACAGTGTGGCTCTGTTTTAATGTGAATTCAAAATTTGAAAATAGGTTTAAATTTAAATTAATTGATTTTAGGTTTTTATTCAAAGCATCTTACAAAGTGAACACCGGGGTGATACAGCGCCCCCTGGAGCAGTGAGGGGTCTGGCTTAAGGACACACACTGGTGGGGTCCCCACACCACAACACCCTAACCACTGAGTGACCACGCACTTTAAGTGACCACGCCCCACTAAGAGACCACACACTTTAAGTGACCACGCCCCACTGAG
>JAFMOD010001428.1:45698-93267 GCA_019802435.1 Corydoras maculifer
TTGTTGTTATTATTATTATTATTATTGTTGTTGTCGTTGTTGTTGTTAACAGGGCTGTTTGTTTATTAGATGTGATCGTTTATTTTGATTATATATTTTGTTGGTAAACACGCGCTGTTGGGAATGGAAACGTCACCGCGTCACCCAGCGACGCCTCTTACGTAAGAGGATTGAGTGTGACGCATGCGCGCTGAGTGCAGCTCTGTCGGTTGATTAGAGGAAGCGGCAGCACCGCTATGTTTGCGCCGCGGCCGCGGGGGAGATCACAGCCGCCGCCGGGTCACTGCGGAGCGGACATGGCGTTCAGCTGAGCGCGGATTAAAGCAGCCCGGAGGATCATGGAGAAGCCGCCGGCGACGCTGTGCTCGCAGCTGACGCTCCACAACCGAGCGTACGAGGTGACGTTACACTGCGGCTCTCTGACCTGGAGGGACACCGAGACGCGCCGGGGCCGGGCGAGGGCCAACGTGTACGGGCCCCTGAGAGCCGGTGAGATCTCACACACACACACACACACACACACACACACACACACCGCAGGCTCGGTTTCCCTTTGTTTCTTTGTTTGTCCGCCGCGCCGCGGCCGCCTTCACATCCTCTCTGAATTGAAGTGCACTCGAAGTGAAGTGAACAAAAGCGATGAGAACTGCTTCAAAGAAACATTAGAAATCTCTTCTAAACCCTCGAAAGAGTCCCGGTTTAGAAACGGCCTGTTAATCCACAGCATGCCAACTCAACAGGTTCTTATTAGATCAGGTTTAGAGTTTAAACCCTGTCTGCTTCTGTCAGTGCACTAGAACTTATTCATAGAACTTAGAACTTCTAATGGAACGTTGGCTCAGAGAGACAGTGGCAAGAAAAAGGTTCCTTTTTAAGAAAGAACTTTGTGAGGATAGAGGCCCAGTTGGGGGGGCAGGGGGGGGGTGCTGTTCCCTCTGAGGGGCGGGGCAGTGCAGGTCATCCATGTACAGATCATACACTGATCAGGTGGCTATTGTTATAAATTAGAAAAACTAACTCTAAAAGGTGGCTTAGTGGTTTAGCATGTTCTCCTCTCAGCGCTAGGGATTCCCGGTTCGAATCCCCATCTGGGTGGAGTTTCCATGTTCTCCCTGTGTCTGCGTGGGTTTCCTCCGGGTTCTCCGGTTTCCTCCCACAGTCCAAAAACATGGATCAAGTCAATTGAATTCTCCAAATTGCCCCATATAGAGTGTGTGTGAGTGAGTGTGTGCCCAGCGATGGATTGGGCGCCCGTCCTGGGTGTATCTTCCCAGCGCCCAAAACATTCTCCCCTTGATGGGCATGGGGAACCCCACCGCGACCCTAATAGAGGATAAAGCGGAAAATAATGGATGGATGACTGAATAACTATAAAAGTTCAGGGAGGTCGTCCCGGCAGAACCGCCACTCCACATGTCTCACAGAATTATAGGTTGTGTTCAGTAATGGCCGTTGCCATGGTGCCCTGCCGGCGTTCTGAATGAAGTGCCAATGATCCCTCAAAGAAAAGGACTGGTGATGTGTTGTCTTCATGCCTTTCCCTGTTATTCTTATCCACTGTAAATACGTAATGATGGTCTGAGATGATCTGTAGATTACATGAGAGGCTTTTATCTAAAGTGTACCACCTGGTTGGTTGGGGTCAGTGTACAGGGTCAGTCATGTTACAGGCCCCCTGGAGCAATAAGGGGCTAAGGGCCTTTCTCAAGACAATAAGTGGAGCATAAAGGAGCCTGGTTCTGTAAACTTAGGCAGATGGTGGCACAGGGAGGTTCTGCTTTAATGCCTAACAGGTTAATGTTCTAAGATTTAAAAGCACCTCACTGATATTAATAGAAGTCCATTAGAAGATGAGGATGGCCTGAGTTATATATATAGGAGGCGGCGCAGTGGTTTAGTGGTTTAGCACGTTCGCCTCTCAGCACTAGGGATTCCTGGTTCGAATCCCCATCTGGGTGGAGTTTCCATGTTCTCACCGTGTCCACGTGGGTTTCCTCCGGGTTCTCCGGTTTCCTCCCACAGTCCAAAAACATGGATCAAGTCAATTTAATTCTCAAAAATTGCCCCACATAGAGTGTGTCTGTGTGAGTGAGTGTGTGCCCAGCGATGGATTGGCGCCCTGTCCTGGGTCTATCTGCCCAGCGGCCGAGAAGTTCTCCCCTGGATGGGCATGGGGAACCCCACCGCGACCCTAATAGAGGATAAAGCAGAAGATAATGAATGAATATATATATATATATGTATATTGTGTGTATGGGGAGGGTTCACAAACATGTGACACCATCTCCCATGTCACAATGTTAAAACATAGATTCTTGACCCATTTGGACACAAAGGATTGTAGATTTTCTGAGAACAGGACATGATTTTTTCAGGACATGATGTACCATTAAAAAAAAAAAAAAAAAAAAGGCAGTGTTTTTTATTCAGTGTTTTTTATTCAGTGGCTCTAATCTCATTTAAACATTGTTACTTATAAACCTTTAGCTTTTAAGTCATTATTGTAGTCGTTTATATTATTGTTATTATTTTTTGTGTGGAACCCGATGCTCCAGCGGTGCTGTCATTAGTGGAACGATCAGGGTACAGATTGTTCTGAATCCAGATCTCTGCTCTTTTCAGTTCAGTTCTTCAGAGGTTCTGTTCCGTGGAGCAGCATTGTGTCTGTTCTTCGCTGTGCTTCAGGTTTAAGCTGTGCTGATCTTAGAACACGCAGGTTGGAGGAAAGCGGAGACGCGTGATCAGTGTCAGAGTTTGAATTGCAGGTAGAACCAGTGAACATGTCCTGAAAGGGGAGCTGACCTCTGAGTCAGATGTTCTAATAAAGCAACCTTCAGGGCCAGCGCTGTGGTTTAATCACCTGATTTCAGTTCTGCTTCTCTAATTGAACAGTTTTTGCTCTGTTATCATTTTAAACGGAGGTTCTTTTTGGGTTCTGTCTGCGTCAGGGAGATCGTACTCTTTCAGTTGCTGGACAAAGACAGGAATCAGAAGTGAGATGCAGAGAATAAAATACAGTTTCCTGTTCTGGGGAATTTCCTTTAATGCTCATTGTTGACATCTAGATCGGATTCCCCGCGCTCTGTGTCTTATCCATGGTGATCACGCGAAACAGAACGGAACTCGCTGCAGTGCTTTAAATAAACTCCTCCTTCAGACTGAAGAGAACGTAGAACCTGGAACTAAAGATCAGAGCAGTTCTGAGAATGTGCTTCGAGGGATTTCGGATGTTTGGAATGTAGGTTGGTCAGAATGTTGATGTACCTCTCAGTAAACAGACCCCCCCCCCCCCGTGGTTCTGTTGCTCTATAAAACAGTGTCTGTAACATGGGCTCTTTTGCAGAACTCACACTGTCTCCAGAAGAGCTGTAAGAAATGTTCGTTTGCATAAACTGCTGATGTAAAGCCACGCCCTGAATCATTTCCATAGACAATTTCAATAACAAATCTGCTTATACTGTGTGTGAGTCTGCGGTTCTGCGCGTGAGTCTGCGGTTCTAACACCGTAACCATACAGAACCTGAGTCATGCTCCGCAGTGATTATTTCCTTTCTACTCCCTTAATCTTAATGTTTACAGTCAGAGACTCAGCCCAGGTCCTTACATCAGAGAATTAAAGAATTATGAAGATTACGGGTTTCATCCGGCATGTCCAGTTTCCTTCCACCATCCAAAAACCTGGATTCAAGGTGAAATGGCTCCTCTAAATTGCACCTAAATAGTGTGCGAGTTTGTGGATTGGTGCTCTGTCCTGGGTGTATCTGTCCAGCACCCGAAACGTTCTCCCCTGGATGTGTGCATGAGGAACCCCCCCCCCCCCCCCCACACGACCATAGTAGAGGATTAAGTGGAAGATAAAGTGTAGAGTTTGTAAGGTTGAACTGTTTGAGTGGGAGGATCTAATAATAGTCTTATCTACAAAAAAAAGGGAGCTGTAGGAGGAGCGGACTCCACACGCATGAGGTTCAGAACAGAGAGAAGGGCTGAATGTCGTCATGAGAATATAATCCTCGCACATATTCATCTGAGACACAGGGACAGATGATTCCAGATTAAACAGCAGCACTGAGCTTCTTATGTCTTTTAAACTTCACATGACACTGTGAGCCACTTATTCCAGCTTCTTTATTAAATCCCCGCTCCAGCCGTGTGTCTCTGTAATCACTCTGCGTCTGTATCTGCTCGGTCGAATATAAAAGTCCTCTGTTTATTATGTAACTTATCCATCCGGCTCGAATGTCAGGCTCCTCCCACAATACATAAAGCTCCATGAGGGCGTCTGAACACCGGTGTGTGTGAGACAAATACAGAGGTCGTCTGCTCTCAGCTCGGACCGTGTGTTATTTAAACACCACGGTGACTCGGTGTCCTGCCCGCAGCGCCCGGCCGGGTCACGTGACCTGGCTGTTTGAGGTTTGGTGCTCGGAGGAGTCTTGCATTTCACCTCAGAACCACAGCGTCACTTCGTCCTGCCAACAGACTATTGGCAGGGCAATTTGGAGAGCTCACTTGACTTGATCCATGTTTTTGGACTGTGGGAGGAAACCGGAGAACCCGGAGGAAACCCACGTGGACACGGGGAGAACATGGAAACTTCACCCAGATGGGGATTCGAACCGGAAATCCCTAGTGCTGAGAGGAGAACATGCTAAACCACTAAGCCACTGTGCCGCCCAATGTGTCTTTATATATTTGTAGGATATGTCTCTTTAAGATGCTGAATTGCCTTTATGTTTAAATATATGATGTAAATGTAGGTCATGTGATGCGCCAGGGACATGTCCACATTGTCAGGGTCGTCATGTAATAATAGTTCCATAAGTCTGTTAAGTCCTAAAGTAATAAGGGAATCTGTTTTTCTACGTGTTCTATAAAAGCTATTGTATTTCTGTCATGTGACTCTGCGGTCGGCGCGATTTCTCATTAGAAAGCAATTACCAAACAGGCCTCCAATCTTCATCCATACCTACAAAGAGTGTAATTAATGTTCCCTAAAGGAAATCACTGAGGGGTTTCCGACCCAATCGCTCTCTGTCTGTTCAACCTCCGTCTCCCACGTCTGAGAACACGAGCCATTACTACAAACAATTACACCACGCCTCAGCCTCCTGACCGGCCGGCAGCTTGTAGAGGGTAAAGCAACCGGCAGGTTGTTTCCTGAACTCGCTGAAAGCTCTGAACTATTAGGCTTTAAACATGTGTGTCGGTTCAAATGTATATCTCTGATGTCGCTATGCTTTGTGATGATGTTTTTATTGTTTGTATTTTTCAGTGGGCAGTCACTGTGTCCCGCTCAGTGAGGTCATAGCCGTTCAGGAGACCGAGGATGAGGCTCCCAGCACAAACGTGGGAAAGTGGCAGAAAGTTCCCCAAAGTGCAGCGGATTCGAACCAGCATTCATTTACAGGTATATCATGTTTATATCATGTTCATATCATCTTCATATTATGTATAATATTTATACACTTCACCTCTCCATGCACCCGTCACTGTTATTAATGCACTTTATAGAAATAATGTATATATTGTACTGGTGGCGCGGTGGCTTAGTGGTTAGCATGTTCTCCTCTCAGCACTAGGGATTCCCGGTTCGAATCCCCATCTGGGTGAAGTTTCTATGTTCTCCCCTTGTCCGTGTGGGTTTCCTCCGGGTTCTCCGGTTTTCTCCCACAGTCCAAAAACATAGATCAAGTCAATTAAGTTCTCCAAATTGCCCCATATAGAGTGTGTCTGTGTAAGTGAGTGTGTTCCCAGCGATAGATTGGCGCCCTGTTCTGGGTGTATCTGCCCAGCGCCCGAAATGTTCTCCCCTGGATGGGCATGGGGAACCCCACCGCGACCCTAATAGAGGATAAAGCGGAAGATAATGGATAAATGAAAGGATATATATTGTACTTCTGGTTAGATGCTAACTACATTATGTTGGCCCTGTACTTGTAATCTGTACAATGACAATAAAGTCTAATCTAATCTAATCATCTCATGAATTCATTATTTTTTTAGATTAATAGGTAAAAGTGAGCAACAATTAAATAGAACTGATGGTTCTTTAATGTTGTCTTGTTTGTTAGAGCCAGGATGTCTCTGCAGTAATAGCACTCTTGTTAAAGAACCGCTGTCCTTCTGTCTGCAGTGTCCTATGTGGAGAGAACTCAGAAACACCGCTGGCGGTGCAGTGAAGTCACCCTCCGTTGCACTGATAGGACGCTGTGTCTGCAATGGGTCCATGCCATCAGGGAGCAGCTGGCGCTGTTGAGTATGTCCTCAAAGTCCTTCTTCTGAAAATGACCCACAGTCCACTGGGCTCAGCAGACTGAAACTGTAACTCAACTCACGGAGTTCTCCTCAGCAACTCTGCAGCCTCACTGCTGCCTCATGACATCATCTGTTTTCTCATTGATTCAGTGAGAATTTGATTGGCTGATCATTCCAGATGTTTGTTTGAAGGAATGTGATTGGTCGAATAGACATTTTGGCCTGATTCTCAAAGGAGCACCTTCAGACATCCATGGTGCTGGGTCAGTACGGTGGTACCTCAGCATCCAGGTCTGAATCCCGATCTGGGTGGAGTTTCCACGTTCTCCCCGTGTCCATGTGGGTTTTCTCCCTGTTCTCCGGTTTCCTCCCACAGTTTAAAAACATGGCTTCAAGGTGAATTGGCTGCTCTAAATTGCCCCTCCGTTTAACCGACTCACAGAGATGAGGCCAGAACATGGCAGCAGGGAAGCAGCATGAGATGGCGGTGATGCCAGTTATGAACGGGTGGCCATCGGTGTCACATTTGATAAAGTTGGTTTGTTAATGAAAAGCCCCCGAAGTTATCTCGTTAGATTGGAAATGTTGTTGTGCAGCAAATCGAACCTGATGTTTAATGACCGAGCTGTCTTCCTATTTGCAGCCGCGCGGCCGAAGCGCCTGCTGGTCTACATAAATCCCTTCGGAGGAAAACACCGCGGCAGGAGGATTTATGAGCAGAAAGTGGCCCCAATCTTTTCCCGCGCCTCCATTTCCACCGACGTGATTGGTGAGCACCCATCAGCCGCGTGCATTAACATTTTACAGAAAAAACGAGGTCGCGTGTTCTATAAAAAAAAAAAAAAGGTTAGGCCCCCCGCATGCCAAACGTTCCCAAAACATGGTTTTCTTTCTAGAACTCTGTGTCAGCTGAGCTCTTGATAATGGGAGCTCTGATAGCTGATAAACATGAGAGGCTTATTCATCAGGACGCCTGCGTGGAGGTGGAGGGTGGATGCAGATGGGAGTGGAACATCAGCAGTATGAAGCGTATTCAGTGGAGCGGAAATGAAGGGGGAGGGTTGTAGGTTTCATCAAACCGCATCTCATAAATGCTCCTGCAAACATCTTTTAAAGGATATCAGTTAGAAAGTCTTTCCCGTGATTTATTCACAGTAATACACAACATCGAGTCCCACCATATACAGAAAAGTATGTATGTATGCAAGTGTGTGTGTGTATATATATATATATATATATATATATATATAAAAAAATATATACATATATATATATATATATATATATATATATATATATATATATATATATATATATATATATATATATATATATATATATATATATATATATATATATATATATATATATATATATATATATATATATATATATATATATATATATATATATATATATATATATTTATTTATTTGTGTCAGTAATAGTGTATCAGTATAATTAATGAAACTAATTGGCAGAAGACCCCGTGATGAGGTTGGTCTCATTCAGGGTGTTTACCTCTCACACACATCATCGTCCTCAGCAGCATGAAGATCAAAAGACCCTCCGGATGCTCGTTGTCCGCTTTCCTAATAATCTCATTGATGATTATTTGCAGCGCGGTTGTTTTTTCGTTTTAATTGGAGCCGAGTGAGTCTGAGTTAATGAGTCTTGAATCTGATCTGATACGGAGTGATATTCATTACGGCGGTACCTCTTGTTTCCCTCATCAGGATAAAGCGTCACCTGTGATGTCGTCGTGATTTAACTAGTACAGCCCTCATGTTCTCTGTTCTCCCACTGCTCATTCTGCCACTTTCTATTAGCAGACACCGCTGCACTAACTCTGCGTTTGTTTCCATAGTTACCGAGCAGGCGAATCATGCCAGGGACCATTTGCAGACAGAGGCTGATTTAAAGAAGTATGATGGGTGAGTCAGCGTTAGCTGCGATGGTTCTGCTCACATGGCAGCTCTTAATTCACTTTTTAAATCAGAAGGCACTCTTCATGTGTGAGCGCTCTGCATCACGCCGGCGTCACGCTGGCATCTCATGAAAGGTTACGTTCATCACAACATGCTATTGATGGAGGCAACGTTTTATTGTTCTGTTATGAGGTTGTAGTCCAGCAGTGCTTCTGTAGATTCTTTTTAACATCTCAGGAGTGCTGGGATAGGACTAATCCACCAACCTAATAATCCCAGCTCTGTGCTGTTGGGAATTGTAGAACTAGAAATTGTAGAAGTCTTTAATTTCTCTGGAGAACACTGATGTTTTTGTGTCTGTCAGGGTGGTCTGTGTCGGAGGAGATGGCATGTTCAGTGAAATCATGCACGGTCTGATCTCACGCACCCAATCGGACGCCGGCGCAGAGCCGGACCTATCAGACGAGTCCCTGATTCCGTGCAGCCTCCGTATCGGCATCATTCCTGCAGGTGACTCCATCACTCACACCGTGTTTCAGGAGGAGCTCTGAACTCGAGCCTCGAGCTGATGGTTCCTGTTTGTCTGGTTCTCAGTTCTAAACTTAGTACCGAACGGACCACATGCCTGAGGTCTCCTCACTCACAGTTCTACTTCTGTGTTTACATTCTGCTCTTTCACAAACGCTGATACCTAAAGCAATCTACAATTTAGAACAGGGGTTCCTCATGCAGGGCGGCACGGTGGCTTAGTGGTGTTCTCCTCTCAGCACTAGGGATTTCCGGTTTGAATCTCCATCTGGGTGGAGTTTCCATGTTCTCCCCGTGTCCGCGTGGGTTTCCTCCGGGTTCTCCGGTTTCCTCCCACAGTCCAAAAACATGGATCAAGTCAATTGAGTCCAAATTGCCCCATATAGAGTGTGTATGTGTGCGTGTCTGTGTGAGTGAGTGTGTACCCAGCGAGTACCCAGTGAGTGTGTACACCCCCCCCCCACGACCCTGATATAGGATGAAGAGGAAGATAATGGGTGGGTTCCTCATGCACATACACCCAGAACAGAGCAAGTTTATCCATTCATCATCTTCTGCTTTATCCTCTATTAGGGTTGCATGGCCATCCAGGGGAGAAAGTTTCACTATATGGGGCAATTTGGAGAATTCAGTTGATCCATGTGTTTGGACTGTGGGAGGAAACCCACGCGGACGCAGGGAGGACATGGAAAATAGTGGACATAGTGCTGAGAGGAGAACATGCCAACCACTATGCCACCGTGCCGCCCTCACAATATTCTGAATACAAGATGGCGTGTATTCCATACTTACTTAACAAACACCTTCTTAAGGAGGCGAACCACCGACCTGTCAGTCATCCTCCTCTCCACCATCATCCCACATTCAGTCAGAAGCATTCCTGTGTTTCTTTTATTCATTTGCATTCTCTTCCTATTTTCTTTTTTTACTCCCCCCCCCCACCCCCGCGCTCCTCGGCCTCCCCCGTCTGTTTCTTTGTTGCTCTCTTTTTGATTGATTGCTGAAATAAGCTGCTGGGTGGTATCCCGAACGGAGCCGGCTCTGTGCTTACCTCTCCTCACACTGGGTTTTATATTAGCAATTTGAGACAGATGAATTTCATTACCGCGCAGCGTTCAGCAGGGTGAGGGTGGGATGAACTTATCTGAAATCTCATCTGGGGGAAATGCAGTGTCTCTGCGCTCGGAGTACCTCTCCCCCATGCGGCGGTAAGCCAGCCAAATTGTTCCCTGGAAAAGAGGAGCCCGAAAAAAGTTTGCTTTGCTTACACGGCATTAGAATTGTCTTCGGCCTCCGTATTATTTACATTTACATTTGGTCATTAAGCTGACACTTTTATCCAAAGTGACTTACAAGGTGAGCACAGGAGCAATGGAGCAATCAAGGACCCACACTGGTAACTTCAGTGAACCTGGGATTTGAACCCCCAACCTTCAGATTGATAGCCCAATGCCCTAACTGAGCTACTGTGCCCAATATTTAAATGATGTTTTTAAATCCCTGCCGTCAGACTTTAATGTCTCTGATGCGTTTGTTAACAGGCTCAACAGACTGCATATGTTACGCTACGGTCGGCTCCAACGACCCCATCACGTCAGCGCTGCACATCGTTATAGGTAAGCGAACGTGTCACCACCTCCGGTACGTACCGGCTTCATGTAGACCCTCCGTCAGTCTGCAGAACCATACAGACGTTTGGGCACACCCCCTTTCTGCTCCTCTTATTGTCCATGTTATCAGTTCCACTTTCTGTGAAGATTGATATGCCAGGCTGTGTTCTACAGGCCATAATGTGTACTCTGTTCTAATGATCAGAACCCCAAAAGAACCACCACAGAGCAGGGATTATTGGGTGGGTGCATGATTCCTATCCCAGCAGTGTCACTGAGGTGGAGAAATGAAACTCCAGCAGCACTGCTGCACAAAAAACCCCCCTCACCACATCAGTGTCACTGCAGAACTGACAATTAACAATCCACCACCCAAATGCTACCTGTTTTGTGATGCTCCTGAGAACCATCAGGGGACTAACAAACACAAAGAACACAGATGGACTACAGTCTGGAATTGTAAAACCACAAAGTCCATCTGTATGATAAGAGGAGGAAATAGAGAATGGATTAAGAAGGGGGCGTGTCCTAACTTTTGACCGGTACTGTATTTAAACTTTTCACTGCTCTCGTTTCCCCTCAAACGACATTAATAAACACGTCCTGATTCGTAACCTGCAGAACAGGACCAGGCGACATACCTCACCAAACGGTACGCCCTCGACTTTAAATGGCTGTAAGGTGGAGGATTTACAGCAGCTGTCAGGCGATGTGATGTCATTGCTACCTGACTTCTCGGTGCCGCAGAACAAAACACATTCCATTTAGTGGCGTGTTTAAAAAAAACAATAGTGAGTTGCGTGGAATTCGGCACCTGACCTTCAGATGATGAGGGGGGGACTTTTAGGTGCAAATAAAGGAACTGAAGAAGGAAACTGGTGTGAATAACATTTTTAGTGATGCTGTTATAACGCTGTCTGTTCCTGTAAAGCCTGGACTTGTTTATTATTGAATCCTGATCTCAGCACTCTGCCTCTTTAACAGGAGACTCCCAGCCGCTGGACGTCTGCTCCGTCCATTCCAACAACCTCTTCCTTCGATACACCGTCTCGCTGCTCGGTTACGGTTTCTATGGCGACGTGTTGACGGACAGCGAGCGGAAGCGGTGGATGGGACCGGCTCGCTACGACATCTCAGGTCAGCGGTGGCTTCGCGATTCGGTGACGTTTTCTGTGACGTTCGTTGGCTGGCTGTCATTTTGAACTTGTTCCTGCTGATTTGTGGCAGGTGTTAAAACCTTTCTGTCACATCGCTACTACGAAGGGACCATTTCTTTCCTTCCGGCTGAGGGGACTGTGGGAACTCCCAGGGACAAGATACAGTGCCGATCAGGGTATGGGATTCATCGTCCGTCGTTTTAAACTGTTTCAGTTGGATTACGTCTGCTTCAGAGTTCAATACTGTTTCAAATCTTTTAATATTCAGGATCGTAAAGCTGTAGGTTCTTTAGGGAAACAATTGAAATGACTTTTGTTCAGGTTAGAAATGTACACTGAGGTTCCACTGTAGTTTTGGAGATGCTGTATCTGATGCTGTTGGTTCTTGTGTAGGTGTAACATTTGCCAGCCTCCATCAGAAGAAACCCTGCTTTGCAAAGATGAGGAAAGCATTTCAGGAACTGGTGAGGAAGACCGTGTCCTTCATTATGGATAAAGAACTGATTTGCAGTAATAAAGAACTGTTCTCTGATTGGGTATTAATGGATGTGTATATAGAGATCTAGATAATAATTCATTCATTATCTTCCGCTTTATCCTATATTAGGGTCGCAGGGGTGGGGGGGGTTCCCCATGCCCATCCAGGGGAGCACATTTCGGGCACTGGGCAGATACAACCAGGACAGGACGCCAATCTATCGCTGGGCAAACACTCACACAGACACGCACACAAACACACTCTACATGGGGTGATTTGGAGAACTCAATTGACTTGATCCATGTTTTTGGACTGTGGGAGGAACCCGGAGGAAACCCACGCAGACACGGGGAGAACATGGAAACTTCACCCAGATGGGGATTCGAACCGGGAATTCCTAGTGCTGAGAGGAGAACGTGCCGACCACTAAGCCACCGTGCCACCCCCCCCTGGATGATAATAATAATGAATAATAATAGATTTTATTTGTAAAGCACTTTTCATTTTGTAAAATCTCAAAGTGCCACAAAAATGGCAAACCGTGCCGGTGTCCACAGCGTGCAGGTTGTGAGCTGTTGGGAGGAACCAGTTCACAGATCCGTTTTCACAGAGTGTCTGTCTGTGAACACAGGTCTCTGTACGTAACTGCCTGACCTCTGTGTTTACTGCTGCTCCCTGATAAATAGTGTTTACAGAGCCACGTGCAGAGACCTCCAGGTCTGTAATTGGCATGTGGACGTGATCATTTTCTCTGGGCAGGACCGAAGCGACTGCTGAGGGGAACTAATGTGTAATCTAGAACCACAATCATGTATCTCAAGCCCTTCCTCTGATAAATATGCCTCATTGAGCCAGTCTTTATTACATTTGCCTTCAAACTCGGATCATCAGGATTATTTAATTGACGTGTGTGTTGTGTGCATTACAGAGAACAAAGAGGTCTGGAAGGTCATCAGGGGCAAGTTCTTGGCCATCAATGCTGTGTGCATGAGCTGCGCTTGTCCTCGCAGCCCTAAAGGGTTGTCCCCCTCGGCCCACCTGGCTGATGGAACCGCCGACCTCATCCTAGTGCGCAAGTGCTCGCGACTTGACTTCCTGCGCCACTTGCTTCGCCACACCAACAAAAACGACCAGGTATTTATTATAAGAGTATTATTACTACAGGAAAGGAAAATGTAAGCATGTGCACCCTGGAGCTTCCTGACCCCCACCATCATGATGGAATCATGCTCCAGTTATCAGTGTACATCTACATTCATTCAATTTAATGTAACTAAAGCGGCACCGTGGCTTAGTGATTAGCATGTTCTTCTCTCAGCACTAGGGATTCCCGGTTCGAATCCCCATCTGGATGGAGTTTCCATGTTCTCCCCGTGTCTGCGTGGGTTTCCTCCCACAGTCCAAAAACATGGATCCAAGTCAATTGAGTTCTCCAAATTGCCCCATATAGAGTGTGTCTGTGTGAGTGAGTGTGTGCCCAGCGATAGATTGGCGCCCTGTCCTGGGTCTATCTGCCCAGCGCCCGAAACCTTCTCCCCTGGATGGGCATGGGAACCCCCCCCCCCTGACCCTAATAAAAGGATAAGCAGAAGATAATAAATGAATGAAACTATTAAAAACAAGCATTTCTTCTCACTGTTGATGATGATTGACGGATTAACTGATGAATTCGGCTCAGAAACTCATTTATTAAACTCTCGTACTGAGTTCTGGGCGCTGTCCTGTGCACACGGGGGGGGGGGGGGGGGGGGGGGGGGGGGGGGGGGGGGGGGGGGGGGGGGGGGGGGGGGGGGGGGGGGGGGGGGGGGGGGGGGGGGGGGGGGGGGGGGGGTTGTCCTTCCTGGTTCTCTGTCTCCAGAGCGTGATGCTTCATGGGTGGATTATTTTAACACTGGCGTTATAAAGCTTTTTAACATGGGTGTGCGTGCCTGTGTTTTGCAGTTCGACCACTCGTTTGTGGAGGTGTACCGAGTGCGACAGTTCCGCTTCACACCCCGGTTCGAGGACGCAGACTCCGAGTCGGAGCTGAGGGAGGCCGGGAGCTCCGGGCGGAAACGCTTCTTCAGTCAGATCTGCAGAGAGCATCCGGCATGCAGCTGCAGCCTGGCGCACAGCAGCTGGAACTGCGACGGGGAGATTCTGCCTCACGCTGCCATTCAAGTCAGGTACAGGCAGCCCTCTGAGGTCACGATTCATCCACTGAAGTGTCCTGAAGTACAAAGCTACATAGTCTTCAGTCTCAAATGTTCCCCATGCTCATCCAGGGGAGAATAAGTGGAGTGCTGGCAGATACCAGGACAGGGTTCCAACCCATCACTGGGCACACACACACACGCTATTTTTAGATGGGGCATTTTAGAGCCCTTGGAATCCCTATTAATCCCTAATTGTAGGCTATAACCTACGATTCAAAATGGAGATAAGCATGAATATATAAATGAAAAGCTCCTCATGTTGACCGAGCTTCATGATCAAAGCTCTGTGTGTATCGTCAGTAACTCGACTCCTCTAATGTACCGAAATGCCACTCGCTGAATGGGTTGGTCCCTCAGTGCATCGTCGTCTGTTAGGATTGTATCATAGCCTTTAATGCAGCGGCAGGGTTTTTAAAGTCGTGCTTGAAAACCTTCTCTGTAAAGAGCAATGATTGACATTTAAGACGTGCGGCATCCGGTCCTCACTGCCGTGAACATGACTCATCCTGATGAAGAGCGTTCTGGTGACTGGACCACGGACATCGTGCTGAATCATCTGCTTTCTCTGTTCTCAGAGTTCACTGCCAGCTGATCAAGCTGTTTGCCAGAGGGATTGAAGAGCAGGCGCTGTTTGAGGAATCTCATGCAGTAAACTCAATATAAACGTGCTAATCGACGTCGCTGGATACGAAGCCCACGCGCTGAATCACGGACACTTTAACGACACGTGGCGTGGATTCGTTTACTGTTATGTAGCTCTTTATGGATCCAATCTTTAGATCTAATCTTTAGATCCACTTCAATTACCAAAGCTGCTTTCACTTTTAGACCAATGAGCGTCATTCCCGCCGACAGTGCTTCACCGGGATGCCCCGCCCACTTTCACATCTGCAAATCAGGTGCCGGGCTGTAACTGCTGTGAATTCAGTGATGTACATGTCTTTAATCCTCATCAGCTGCTTCATTGGAGGCTTGTTGCTAAGAGACGGTAAAACCTGGGACCAATTATTTCATTTATTACAAAATGGGTCCAGAGTTTGGACATGCCCCTTTCTTGCTCCAATCAAATGATACCTGTTCTGTGATGCTCCTGACCCATGGAGAACAGAGAACACAGATGGACTACAGTCTGGAATTATAAAACTACAAAGTCCATCTGTATGGTAAGTAAAGCAAGAAGGGGGGCGTGTCCTAATGTATAACTGTACTGTATGTTCGTTTTCTTTCTGTTATTCACTCTGAGGACATCCCTGCTCTTGTGCAGTATAACGTCGGCATCTTTCCATCGTCACTGTGATGCTCACCAAACCCTTTGAGCCAATCATCCAATCAGCATCCACGTACCGATCTCCGCCTCAGACAGTTAACAGAACCAGAGCTGGATGCTAAACTCAGCTTTTCTACAGAAACCTCAGTCTCATTTCCGACAGCATGATGAATTTGTGTTTAAGGGTGGGATCGGTGTGCATGGTCAGAGGCGTCGTCGCTCACTGACCGTGACTTTAGTATTAATTTAATTTCATGTCATATCTTTAGTTTGACCAAATCCATCGTTTTGGTTGAGGAGGTGCAGCTTTCTCAGAGTCTTCCTCTCTAATCAAGCTGGTCTTGATTTTGGTAGCAGCAGCTTAACTACGGATTCTCTTTATTAGTTCATCAGTTAATGAAAGTTGTTTATTGTAATAAATATGCTGATATTGAGTGATGATGATGTCAAATAAAAATAAGCATGTAGCATTTCAACTCTGGGGCTTAATGTCTTTAACTATCCATCTGTTAATATAATCTCAATCCCAAGCTTGATATGCTTTGATGGAGACATTTTTATTTAATGTAACTTGCTGTGTGTTTCTCTAACGAAGGAACGCTGAATCCGGAATTCATAAGGCATTATAACTGCATTCAATAAGCTTCATTGTTCATAAGTATTGCTATAAGCCTCTGTTATACACGTACATAGATCTTCATATTTACACTTATAAAGTTTTATAACAGTTATAAGTGTTATAAATGTCAGAAGGCTTTATAGCATAAATGCATTATAAGCATATTTAACTGTATTATCTTATTGATAAAATGTTTGTGTTTAACAAACCTCTCTTCCTTATAAATAAAAATATATATAAATTAATATTTTATTTGCAGCAAAATAAAACCGTAGAAGTGCTTATAACTCCTATTGAAAGCTTATAAGCTCTCTTTGCAGGTATGATTTTTAAGCTCTCTGAAGGAGCTGGTATGAATATGAATACATACTCGATGTTTAAATACTGTAAATGCTCTTTATGGACTTTAAATAAGATCTTGTATTAATTTATAATGTTTAGAGTGTTATGATATTCTCATAACTTTTGAGTCTGATTATGTATGTCTATGAACTTTAACAGAGGCTTATGAATACATTATGAAGTATTATAAATGTTTAGTAAAGTTTAAATTTCTTAATTGTGTTTTCAACACCGAATTCATATAAAGTAAAAGAAAATATATTTTTAAAGTGAGCATTAGTTTGAATCCCTGTGGAAATCGATGAAGCCTGGAGCAGAAGTGCATGTTTAAAAGAAGCTGGTGGTGCTTCAGATCAGATGTCCAGCCGAATGGCAGACAGAACAGGGCCAGAGCAGCTTGTTCGTACCCTCCAACCTGCTCCCTTGGTGACACGCTGACATCATGAGCATTGTTTATTGAAATGACCGTGGTGGTTACCTGCATTGTGCACATGTTGCCCGGCCCAGATGGTCACCTCTGTGAAATTAATTAGCTCTGGGGCCGTGTGCTTCATTGTGAGTTTCATTGTGTGCTTTAGCGCTCGCTGGGGGGACCATCTGGGAGGGACCCAGATCAAATACCAGCATTAGCATTGTTTTGTAGCCAAACGGTGACGACTGCAAAGCTAATTAATTTTGCTGATCGCTCTAAAAATGAGCAGCCTTTTCTTTTTTTTTTTATATATATATATATATTTTTTTTGACCATGACCTCCGGGTGGAGGCGTCCACACCGCGTGGAGGTCGTGCTTACACCTGCAGTTCCAGCAAGTTCAGTCAGCATTTTGTTCTGATCTCATCACATCAGAAAGTGGGGGTTCTGTTTAGTGTACTGTCCATCCACACTGAGTGAAGTGAGCCCACAAAACCCCCGGGGCGGTGGGCAGCCCTATATACAGCGCCTGGGGAGCAGTTGGTGTTAGGTGCCATGCCCAATCACCCTTCAATCATGGTACTTGGTGGGACAGGGAATCAAATGGAGGCCTTTTCGGTCATAAGGCCTTAACCACAAGCCTACGATTGCCCCCGTGCTGTATAGCAGTAATAACCCGTCCTCAGATAACTTCTGGTTACAGAGGGCAGCTCTGCCGACTGACTTTTATGCATCAGGAGTTAACCACCTAATTCCAGTTTAAGTTCCAGCCTTTAGCAGCAGAGAAGCGAAGGAGCCGTTGTCTAAACGTTCTGTACATAAACTGCAGGGTGACTCGTCCCGGGTGCCATCCCTCCTACATGTCTGCCCTTTATTGCTTTTGTACGTCTTTTGCTCGCATTTCTGATTCTGTCTGTCTTACTTCTGCCGTGATGAAAAGAGCCGCAGGGCGCCTGGCGCTCCAGTCTGCAGCTGAAGGTTTTATGTGCAGAAGCCAAGCCGGAGCAGGTCCTTCAGCATCGGGGGACGTGAAGCGGCCTGAGATTTAGTGACACAGCTTCTTCTTCTTGGTGCTTCTGCTGCATTTTTGAGAAGCTGAGCTGAAGCAGAGATTCCGTTCTGATGAGGAGCGCCCTCCGTTTCCCAAACCCCACGCAGAGCCGTGTTAAATATTTCACTAGTGTAGGTACAGCTTCAGGTCGTGACCCATTGTCCTGGTCTGAGCATCCAGTCGACAGCTGCAGTGTTCTGGCCACCGAGTGCAGGCCCAATTTAAACTCTTAGGTATCCAAGTGCACCGCCTGAGTGTCAAGAAACCTCCCAATGAAACGTCGATTCGGTAAATATCACCGCCGGCTACCGGTTCTGTGACTGAACGTCATTTGCATGTCAGTGAAGTTGATGATGAGAGCACATTGTATGTTACAGCAGCAGCAGCAGCAGCAGCCTCAGCCTCACCGTGAGTATCACTCCTATTTAAGTTCACAGAACCAGTCCAAAGTTGCCCAGCGATAGATTGGCGCCCTGTCCTGGGTCTATCTGCCCAGCGCCTGAAATGTTCTCCCCTGGATGGGCATGGGGTACGACCCGCCCTCCCACGACCCTAATGTAGGATAAAGCGGAAGATGATGGATGGAACCAGTCCAAAGTTTGAACTCCTTCCTGCTCCATTCTCTGTTTCCTCCACTCACCACACAGATGGACTTTGGAGTTTTACAATTCCAGACTGTAGTCCATCTGTGTTCTTGTGTTTGCCCCCTGTTGGTTTTATGTCCTCTATTGGTCAGGACCGTCACAGAAGGGATGTATATATTAATTCATTTACTCATTATCTTTTGCTTTATCCTCTATTAGGGTTGCGGGGGGGGGGTTCCCTATGCCCATCCAGGGGAGAACGTCTCGGGCGCTGGGCAGATACACCCAGGACAGGGCGCCAATCTATCGCTGGGCACACACTCACACATACAGACACACTCTATATGGGGCAATTTGGAGAACTCAATTGACTTGATCCATGTTTTTGGACTGTGGGAGGAAACCGGAGAACCCGGAGGAAACCCACACGGACACGGGGAGAACATGGAAACTCCACCCAGATGGGGATTCGAACTGGGAATCCCTAGTGCTAAGCCACCGTGCCGCTCGGGTGTAAATACTCTATGCATAAGCTGCCTGGACAATGATTCCTCAGACATGACTGAAAAACAGATGACGTGTATGATGTAAGACCTGGATTGTTTGAATTGACGTGTTTTTAAAAAGAAAAAAGAACGAAGAGAATTGAACATGATCTTATCTTTGTGCTGATGTGAGATATGAGCTGCGACACGTGTAAACAAGAGCAGAGGAGTGAGCTGAGCGTCATCACCGGAACGCCTGTCGGTCTGAACTACTGCTCTGATGAACAGAGGCTTCTTGGTCTTGACAAGATTGATGAACGCGAAGATGGCATGTGTTGATGTAACGCGCTCGACCTTCCCTGTTTACATCCACTGCCATCATATCCTTCAGATCAGCCGGGCTTTCCAGACGTCTCACTTACACCCGGCTTCCTGCAATCAGCGTTAAAACACAGGACTGACTGGAGAGAGGAGAGACACCCAGGACACCTCCAGCTTTCCTGCTCCACTGTCCACTTCCTGCACCTCCATACAGCTGGACTTTAGTTTCTTAATTACAGACTGCAGTCCATCTGTTTCCCAAAAAGGGGGCGTGTCCAAACTGTCCAAAAAAGGACTGGTACTGATATTTCATTTTTGATGACTAATTAGATGATAAGGGCGGCACGGTGGCTAAGTGGTTTAACATGTTCTCCTCTCAGCGCTAGGGATTCCTGGTTCAAATCCCCATCTGGGTGGAGTTTCCATGTTCTCCCCGTGTCCGCGTGGGTTTCCTCAGGGTTCTCCGGTTTCCTTCCAGAGTCCAAAATTATGGATCAAGTCAATAGAGTTCTCCAAATTGCCCCATATAGAGTGTGTCTGTGTGAGTGAGTGTGTTCCCAGCGATAGATTATCGCCCTGTCCTGGGTCTATCTGCCCAGCGCCCGAAACGTTCTCCCCTGGATGGGCATGAGGAACCCACCGCGAGCCTGATATAGGATAAAGCGGAAGATAATGGATGAATGAAGGATTAGATGATGAGCTGGACCTGCACATCGACATCGAACAGATTCGTGCTTCATTCTTGATAATGAATCATTTTCAGTGTCTCATTCTGGATTTTTAAATCCAATTAAGAGTTAAAAACATGAGAACAGCTTGAATCTGCCGTTCCAGACCGGCGGCTTTCCATCACTGAATGGTACATTTGCACGGCATAATGAGTCCTCCGTTCCCTTTAAGATCATTAAACTGACTATCAAGCTTTCCACGTGACTCGGTCTCCCGTCGTTATGTGTAAACGACGTGGCGCACCGTGAGGGTTTGGGAGTTTGCGCCGTTTTGCTGAGCTTTACATGGAAAGGCGGTTGGTTATGAATGTGCTACTTGAAAGCAATCCATGTTTTCCTATTATCTTTAAGAGCCTTCAGTAATGGTAAATGCCCCGGAAAGCGTATTCTCCTGACAAATGTGATTTGCTGCAAAACAGACAAATGAAGCAACTCCCAGCTTAATGGGCTTATTACAGAAAAATGAGTGTGGAGGTAAAAAATGCTTCCCCCTGTGCCTCTTCTCCCCTCGTTCTGTGTTCGGGGATCTATTTTGCTCTTATCCCGGCTTGCTTACCATTTCTATACAGATCATACATTAGGTGTGCTCGCTATCTGGGGCCGCGAGCCGATGAAGCCGGGTAATTTTCCCATCCGTCGTCCCCTGAGTAAATTCCATTTCCTCCCCTCTTCACTCGCTCCTCACAACGTCCTGATTGATTTATTTTCCAGTCCGGTTTGTGGGTGGCGTCCCGCCGAGGCCTGCTGCCTCATCTTTGGGTTCCGCCGGAAAGGCCGGACCAACAAACAGCTGTCTGAAGACGCTCAAATAACTGGAGACAACTCATTGCATGTGTGATTACACCGCCGCCTTCGCTTCACTTTTAAGTAGTTGCTCTAAAGCAGCTTGTCTGAGATTGAATGCTCTTGTGTTGTCCTGGCCTCTCGAAGCCCACCTGAGCCCCATCCAAAGCTTTTACCCAGACATCACTCCGGGTGAGCTGCACAGACAGGATGGCTATTAAAGGAACTGATTTCAGGTAAAGCTTTTAATCAGCAGAAGCTTCTCTGGCAGCGTTTACTATTTTTATTTAATGTAGAGAAGGAATGAGATTCCAGGCTTTGGTCTAAAACCTTAAAAACACTTTTACATTTACATGTTTTAAAGTTTATTTAGTTTTTCACATATATTTACATTCAGGGCAGCACAGTGGCTTAGTGGTTTAGCATGTTCTCCTCTCCGTGCTAGGGATTCCCGGTTCGAATCCCCATCTGGGTGGAATTTCCATGTTCTCCCCGTGTCTGCGTGGGTTTCCTCCGGGTTCCTCCCACAGTCCAAAAACATGGATCAAGTCAATTGAGTTCTCCAAATTGAGTTCTCCAAATTGGCCCATATAGAGTATGTCTGTGTGAGTGAGTGTGTGCCCAGCGATGGATTGTCACCCTGTCCTGGGTGTATCTGCCCAGCGCCCGAAACGTTCTCCCCTGGATGGGCATGGGGAACCCCCCGCGACCCTAATAGAGGTTTAAGCGGGTGATAATGAATGAATGGATTCACATTTAGAAATTTTGCTGACATTTTTATTTAAAGTGAGGTAACTCAGTCATTCATCCTTCATTTAATCCTCTGCTGGTAGTGGGGAGTTCCTCATGCCCATCCAGGGGAGAACATATAATTCGCTGGCAGACACCCGGACCCCCAGCCCTCATTGCTCTGGGGATGCTGCATTGTGTCTGACTCTGTTCTCTGATGCCAAACATTAAATTTGGAGACTGTAGATTAAAGTGTCTGCAAAATGGTGTAACAAATGAAATCCTATACTTTATTCTTTTCTTTGTTTCGTTTAGGGTGTGGTGGCGTGTGGTGGGGTTGGACGTTTGAATCTCAAACTAAGATTCCACTGTGGGGCCCCTAAACCTTCATTTGTCCAGGGATGTCTCATGCCTGACCCTGCACTCTGTCCCTAACCATCAGGTACTGTCATGGAACGTTATGTTCAGGCGGAATGTTTTTTATAGGACTCATCCAGTTTATTTCGTTAAACCCGGTGTTTACAGCAGATCTCGTGTGTTTCATGTACAACCCTGTGCTTAGTGGCAGCAGCAGGTCAGAATCTGTTAGGAACGTTCGTGTGAACGTTTGTACACATCAGACGCCGTAATGGTGCTTTATTGTGTTTTTCACCTCCTGCTGGCATTTTAATATTCCAATTCACTTCCACTCACTAAACTGAACTGCACGCGAGTGTGACGTCGACATTCTCATGAAACCTTCTCCATTCGCTTGCCACTGCTTTAATGATCTTTAAATGAGAACGCTTCGTAGACTGTGTGTAATGATAATGTGTCACAATTTTACAAACCGGTGGACCGTTACACTGTACTGTGGTCATGTTACAATCAAGCATCATGTTAATGATCAGCATTGGCTTTTCTGTCCCAATTCTGCAGCTCTTTTGAGAACCAGGTTGGTACTCTCATTCAGTACAGATCCAACGTTTGGACACGCCCCCTTTTTGCTCCACTTATTGTCCCTTCGGAAACCATGGCAGCTGGTTCAGAGCTTTGCTCTTAGCAGTGGAGAACAACGCTTTCTCCATCATGAGGAGAGCGATTAAAATGACCATTACTTTAAGTTTTGCTGCTTCCAGTTGGAGTGGCGTGACCGAGCCGGACTTTGTTTTTCCTCCAAGTTATTGCATCCCTAATGGTGCTTAAAGTAATTACACTTTGTAATGTTTCTCTTTTTCTTCCCTTTTATTGGGACCCTTCTAAAGCGCTCTTGCATCCAGTGCCCACGCCGCTGCTCTTTACTAAATGATGCTATTAACCATATTGCATTTGCTAACTCTCTGGCAGCACAGTGCGATTCAGTTCACGGCAAGTTTAATTGACTGAAAACAAGTTAGTGGTTGGGATGGGGCAGTTAAGATGGGGCAGTTAAGATGGGGCGGTTGGGATGGGGCGGTTGAGATGGGGCGGTTGGGACGGGGCAGTTGCAGTGACTTGGTCGGCAGCACAAACTATAAACTCTAAAGTCTGATCAGAATCTGTCTCACTGTTTTGCATCTGAAACCAAAAGGCTTTCAGGTTTGCCTCAGGGGAGAAGATCCCCATTTTTATATTCCATATTCCAAAATGTGGTCTGCCGGATTAAAATGCTCCCAAGCGAATCTATAACAGCCCTATTGCTCTCCACTAAAATGGTCGTTTAATAAAGCAGCGATGTCTGATGGGTGAAAAGTCAGACGAGTTGTGCAGAACCTTAAACAGTTACGTCGTTTCTTTGATGTCTTTTTAAGTAGAAGGTCCCGAAAAATGTTCAACCCTAAGATTTAATGGCAGCATGAACCATTCATTGCTGAAAATCCAGATGTGATGTGGAGATGTCTAATCCCTGAATCAGCGCTGTACATTTGGATACAGCGTTTGCACATCACTCTTTTTCTCCTGACACTCTCTTTCACACTTCCCTGAGCTTGCCTTCATAGTCTGGCAGTGCAGGTCACGCCGTTGCCGAAAGAGCTCTTGGTAAACACGGCCTGACAAAGAAGAATGAATATTGTCACTATCTGATGGGGTTAAACTGACATGTCCCTGGTAGGCGTCTTATCTCAGCGAGAGGACAGGGAGAGAAAGGAGACACATTTCTGCAGGCCTCGCACACAAAGCCCAACGCTGGGCCTATTCCTCTTTACTGCGCAATGAACCAGCACTGTCTGACTTTCCAAAAGATGGAGGGGATGGAGGGAATGGGGGGGATGGGGTGTGGGGGGCAGGAAGAAAACGAATGTGTCCCTGGATCTTTCGTTTCATTCTGTTAAATCTGTCTCGTATGGCTCGGTGGACTTTCCATCGGTCCTGCAGCTCCCCCACATGGTGCTGTTTCATTTACCTCTGTCCATTATTTCATTTCTTTTCCTTTAGGAGCCCTTTCATACAGTACAGTCAAAAAGTTAGGACACGCCCCCTTCCTGTTCCACTGTCTGTTTTCTCCACTTATCATAGAGATGGACTTTGTAGTTTTATAATTACAGACTGTAGTCCATCTGTTTAAAAGCTTTATAATGATTTTCATGTGATTCCAGAACATCCAAAGTTTTAGATTAAAGATTATAATGCATTATGTTAATTAGTGGTGGCACGGTGGCTTAGTGGTTTAGCATGTTCTCCTCTCAGCACTAGGTAATCCCGGTTCGAATCCCCATCTGGGTGGAGTTTCCATGTTCTCCCCGTGTCTGCGTGGGTTTCCTCTGGGTTCTCCGGTTTCCTCCCACAGTCCAAAAACATGGATCAAGTCAATTGAATTCTCCAAATTGCCCCATATAGAGTGTGTCTGTGTGAGTGAGTGTGTGCCCAGCGATAGATTATCGCCCTGTCCTGGGTGTATCTGCCCAGCGCCCGAAACGTTCTTCCCTGGATGGGCATGGGGAACCCCACCGCGACCCTAATAGAGGATAAAGCAGAAGATAATGAATGAATGAATGAATGTTAATTAGTGTTATAAAGCCTTATGTCATATGGTTATGAACATCTATGTACATTACCAAAGGCTTATGACAAATGTTATAAAGCATTATAAAAACTTACAGTGCTCGAAAATGTTACCAAAATGTTCTTTGCACTCTGTACTATGCACTCTGTTATTCTACATCCGGTGTTGGTATCATGGCAACCGGACAATACATCACTGTCAGGTTTCCTCGTTTTTATGCAGGAGCTCTGTTTTCGATGTCACTATCAATTTTACCGTTATTTAGTTAGACGATTATCAGTTTGCTTTTATCTTGCGCATAGCTGTCCTGCGCAACCACAACTCTGAGTAATGGATAAAGCCCCACGACAAATTTCATTCAATAGCTTTACATTCGTTATAGGACAGACCCAGTCCTCTTTATAGTCCATTTACTCCTAATTTATATGCCGTGCGTCCGTGCTGGAGCACTGGGCCAGTCAAACCAGGGTGGAGCGGTAATGGCCACATTGATCAAGGCTGTCCCCACCGGGACGGACCCATTTAAAGGCCGAGCGAACAGACCCTATATGACCTCCTTTCAAATCCAAGATACTTTTCATCTGTTGTCCCTGCTTCTGCTCATCTTCTTGCTTTGTTATCGTAATTACATGACATTATAACTGTCTATTTTCTGCTTTTAAGGCATAGAAAATAATGTATAATTCATAATAATGTATAATTCAGAACCCTGAGGAAACCCACGCGGACACGGGGAGAACATGGAAACTCCACCCAGATGGGGAATCGAACCGGGAATCCCTAGCGCTGAGAGGCGAACGTGCTAACCACTAATCCACCGCGCCGCCATAATGTATAATAATAATAATAATAATAATAATAATCTTTTAGCTTTAATTTTAGTTGTGAGTATGGAATTAAAGTAGATGATGTTATTCGCAATATAAAGAAAACAGTTGTTGTTCTGTTGTACTCTTGTGTAGTGTATGTAGGTTTTTGTCTTTGCAATCACATCATCATCGACCCCCCAACGTCGTCTGTACGAGAAAAAAACATCAACGTGTCATTCTATTAAAATCCCCTTAAATTTATGGTGTGAACAGCTGGTTCAATAAAAATCAACTATAATTCACACCATCACTCAAGTGTTAAATGCACAAACATCCTTACACACACACACACACACACACAGACCTGGGGAAGATCAGTTGAAGATCACAGCAGGGACAGATGATGATTTCTAGGGGCTGGCAGTTGAATTCTCACATTTACCGGCTGTGAAGTCAAACACAGCCCAGTGTCGAGTGCCATCACTGGAAGGTTGAAGGAGGTGTCAGGCAAACAAGACGAACACAATTTCCCGCCGGCGGTGCGCGTGTATGTCCGTGCATTTAAGCATCTATGAGGCTTAAACCACAAGACAATCTGAGTTGCACTGGACCCCAGAGATGCCCCCCAGCTGCCATTAACATAAGCATTCATAAGCATACAGAGTGTCCACCTACAGCTCAGGGTTGGATTGTTTGTCAAATGTGTGACGGGGCTTTTATTATTTACTGGAAAACAATCATCCATCCATCCATCAATTATCTTCTACTTTATCCTCTACTAGGATCACGAGGGGGGGGTTCCCCATGGCCATCCAGGGGAGAACATTTCGGGCGCTGAGCAGATACACCCAGGCCACCGTGCCACCGAAAACAATCATGAGCTGGTAACATTAACATTACATTATAAATGACATTCTGTAGTGTATTTCTCTGATCTGCTGCATCATTATTTGTATGAGAGACAGATATGTGGCTAAAAAAATGAATGAATAAATAAATCCCCTTTATTAATCTCATACATAATTAAGTGTAATCAGCAAACAGATTCTAATAGCCATGACATTTATTATGTTAAAAATATGAAAATCAGGTCTGACTTGGTGAACGCTAAACCTTTCATTTAGAATCTGTTCGCTCTGTAAAGTTAGAATAGAAGGATAAAAACGTCTTTTTAATTACTTTTTAACCAAACAGCTAAACATAGAAAGTGTGTCAGTAGGAGGTGGTGAAATTTAAATGTCGCAAGCTGTGAGAATCCAGGTTAATGTCTCAGAAGGTGGGCCCTTCCGATTTATCTTTTTTTTCCCTTGTTTTAAAAACGACACTGTGTTATGAGCAGTTTCTGTAACCTGACGCCCCTCTGTGGAAGTGCATGAACAGTCTATAACCGTCTAATCATCTGACTCCATGGGCCTATCCCACATGATGCTCAACACTGTCTGACACCCCGCCAACATTCACACCTTCCACCTGTATCGTTTAAATAGCAATGCTGCTTATGAATATATCTCCCTCATGGGCCTGGCCATCTCAGTGAGGTGTGTTCATGTACATTTCTGACATGTTGCTACCATGGCGCTGGAAACCACAGATCATCTTCATTCCTATAACAAAAAATTTAATAACATTTCCACCCTTACCTGATTATTCACTGTTTTTCAGAAACCAACGAGAAACGAAGACCTCCAGCTCGAAAAGCAGAACATTCTCATTTGAGACCGCGCTCCGTTTGGACTGCAGTGGGTGAATAAGTCATGTCAGACCACATACTGCACAATTCATGTCCACGCTAATCTGTTTCCTTTTTTTTTTTTAAAGCCCAGTGATTAGCACATCAATCAAAGCATGCAGTCACAACATGACACCACGTCAGATGGGTTTTCTGTAAGGAGAGAGGATTAATCTGTAACCCAGAGACCAGTCACCTCTGAGCTCCAGCTGTTCAGAATTAACTGCCGGGAAACGAGCGCTTTAGACTTATTCTAATCCCAAATAGTGCACAAATGTTACATAACGCTCATAATGCGGTCCCCAAAAGCCTTGTTAAAACTAATTGTATGTATATTGATATTAAATCCCATCAGTGAGGTAACCGGAATTGATTTAAAAATACAAAATCCATCATTTTTACATTTAGTTCCAGTCATAAGTTTGGACACGTCCCCTTCTTGCTCCATTATCTATTTCCTACACTTACCATATACATGGACTTTGGTTTTCTGTTCTCTGTTGGTCAGGAGCATCACAGAACAGGTAGCATTTGGGTGGTGGATTGTTTATTGTCAGTTCTGCAGTGACACTGATGTGGTGGTGGGGGGTTAAAGTGCAGCAGTGCTGCTGGAGTTTCATTTTTCCACCTTAGAGACACTGCTGGGATAGGACTAATGCACCCACCCAATAATCCCTGCTCTGTGGTGGTACTATTATGATTCTGACCGTTAGAGAACAGCATACGTTATTCTCGTGCCTGTTCTGTGATGGTTCTGACCAAAAGAGAACAGAGAACCAACAGGAGACTAACAAACACAAAGAACACAGATGGACTCCAGTCTGGAATTATAAAAAGCAAAGTTATTTTATTCTGAAAACAGAATAATAGTTCCAATATCAGCAACCTGGAGCTTTTATAGTTGTTCAATTCTAACTCAGTGTAAATAGTTCCAAAGCACAAAATTGTGCCAGCGCTGCAGAACTTTGGTGACCCAGACCCATTTGTCGCTAACTTTCCATTTGGGACTGATGTAATGTCCTTTATTTATCCGCTGGGTTGTCCTTGGGTCATTGGTGTTTTTATCCAGCTTACAAATCATAACAATAGGTGCAGCGAAGTCTCTTAAGCTCCTCTGGGTTTGGGTGAGTTACACTGAGGGTTTGCAGGATCGGCTCAGAACCAGCACAACCCTCACCAAAGATAAATTATTAAGAGAACAGACTTAGTTCAGGTAAAATCTGACCAATTAAATCCAGAATCAGAATTAGAATCGCAATTATTCATTGAAAACGTTACTCCGTCTGTCCTCATTAAAGCGGCGTCTTCACCGTTCCGTGGTAGTCTTTTTCTTTTCTTTTTTTTTTTTTTTTTTGGCGTGCGTCTTAATTTCCTCCTCTTCCTTTTGTTCTTTTTACATCGTACTAGTTATTTCTCCAGTCTTTTAAATAATAAAGGTCCTTCACCTACTTTTTTGGAATTATTTATATCAACACATTTAACTCTGTAATGGAGATTTTGACTTAAACTTAGTTTTTCTAATTTGCAGCAGCAGCTGATTGGAGTTTAATGCTTTTCTTTGTGGAAGAAATATGGTTCTAAATATTAAATTTTTCCTAAAGTCTAAGGTCCCTAAAGTCATGAAGAACCAACAAAAACTTAAAAAAGGCTTTGTGACGCATCATCCTGGATTCAGACTATATATTCTATATACACCCACGCCCCCTTTTTGCTCCACTTATTGTCCATGTTCTCAGTTCCACTTTTTGTAAAGATGGACTTTGTAGTTCTACAATTCCAGACTGTAGTCCATCTGTTTGTTCTACAGTACATACTGTGTAAGTTCCCTTTAATCTGTTCTAATGATTAGGAACCCAATAGTACCTCCACAGGTATTATTTGGTTGGTGCATTATTCCTATCCCAGCAGTGTCACTGAGGTGGCGAAATGAAACTACAGCAGCACTGCTGCACTAAAACCTAATCTAATATTAAGTAAAATTCAAATGAAATCAGATGGAAATGTGGCAGGCGGTCTTCAGCAGGACTGGGAAACACCGACCTCATGAACACACCAGTATAGATATGAAGAACACGTCAAACACCACATTCTCCTGGTTTCACCGGGGTAAATCTCAAAGCCGAGTTTTGGATGATTTGCGTGAACGATGAGCCTTATCTGATGTTTTATCTTTTTCTGGCTCTTTGCTCTTCTTTTAAAGTGAGAGTGGATCATGGCTGCTATTTATACGACCAGCAACACTCGAGATGTCGCGCTGCTGTTTTGATCCCGCTATTCGGGTCACAGCTCCGATCTGAGTCAGTCGGTTACAGCAAATATGTTTACCCGAGCAGACTAAAGTCTTTAAAATCTATTCTCTCACCCAGCGTGAAATGTAACCCCGCGAGACTGTGCAGAACGGCAAGACGTGCGCCTGAAAGCAAAAGCTTAACCAGCATTATTATGACCTCCTTTGCACAAAGAGCATTTTCTCTTATTTTGCATTGAGCCTCGAACACAATCGACTGACACTAAATGAGATTTGTACCTTTGTGATTTTGAAGTACTACCACGCCGCACAAAAGATCCCCCTATCTGTGTGGTACAGTCAGTCTATTGAGGCCGACATGGCTCCTCGGACTCGTGCGCGCACACACAAACGATTGAGAAGCAGTAAAAGGGCCCTATTCAGATACAGGGTGTCTGCAGGGAACTGATCTCATTCTGCTGGGTGTCAGGGGGCAGGGGCACTAAGAGCAGAGCATAATAAATTAAGCCCGAGCCAAAGCAGCTGTTAATTACTGATGTGACCGCTCCATGGATTTTATCCCCCTTTACCCTATCCTGTTATATGTCACTTACTCCCTCTTGCTCTCTCGTCTTCAATGCGGCTTTAGAAGACCTTGATAATAGAGGGACGGCCGGAAAAATCAAACAAAAAGTACAGACCGGCAGGCAATTAACAACATGACAGCACTGACTATGTTGGTAGAATGCTTCTCCACCTCTGCTGTTTGTCCACGCTCCAAATCGCAGACAGACAGAAAGACAGAAAGAGAGGGTTCAGTCAGAATACCAGCAGTCTAATCTGAATAATCAGATAATCTGATGTAGGCAGCATAGTCAAAGCAAAGCAGATTCGAGGTAGAATTCCCAGACAGGGAGCATAGGGTTTTCTTTTTATTTTGCATGTTCTCCTTAAGCTGCACGGTGCTTTAGTGGTTATGATGTTCACCTCTCAGCACTAGGGATTCCCAGTTCGAATCCCCATCTGGGTGGAGTTTCCATGTTCTCCCCGTGTCTGCGTGGGTTTCCTCCAGGTTCTCCGGTTTCCTCCCACAGTCCAAAAACATGGATCAAGTCAACTGAATTCTCCCAATTGCCCCATATAGAGTGTGTATGTGTGAGTGTGTGCCCAGCAAATAGATTGGCGCCCTGTCCTGTGTGTATCTGCCCGGCGCCCGACGTTCTCCCCTGGATGGGCATGGGGAACTCACCGCGAACCTAATAGAGGATAAAGCGGGAGATAATGAATGAATGATTGTGCAGGCTATCTATATGGAACCCTGGAGCAAGAAGGAGGTGAAGGCATACAAACATTGGACAGGTACTGTATTCCACAAAGAATGTCCTTATGATGCGTAAATGTGCAACAGGAGACCGTCACTGCCGTCTGGCTTCTGTCTAATCTTAATTACCATCGTTGGTTAATGAGCTGCAGTGTTTTCCTAAAACTCTAGCAATTACCTTAATTGTTAATTTCTGTAATCATAATAACATCATTAAAGAAAAATACCATGTTTATTTTCCGCCATTCAACTCCACAGATGTCTTTCCATCCCTCTTCATTTACAACAGGAAAATGAATTCATGCCGTGATGAACTAAACTCAGAGATACACACCGAGAAACATCACCCAACTTAAAAAGATGCATAACCTATAGATCACCGTACAGATCCTCATCCATATGGAAAGCAGCTGGTTGGTGGACGGAAGGCGAGCGGGACTCTCTGCACTCGCTCAGCGTTCGTGGCAGCATGAAACGAAGCTGCAGGCTAGGTATGTGTTCTTTTGCCGTATGAGCGCCAGCATGGGCAGACAGGGCAGCAGATGTCTTTTCTTCGCTCCCATGGCTCCAGTCGAAGAGAAGTGTAGGCCACGACCAAACAACATATGGAACAAGATAGCAGAGACCTGTGTGACATGTTCACCCAGCAGATCTTTACATCCTTGAATCTGGGCCAGAACCATTTACATAAACAGAAAGTTTGCACAGGAACATGAATGAGAACGGAAAACTGGCAGCTCAGTCGATGTGAGGGTTACATCCTGCCTCTTTTTCTTTCAATTAGAAAGCTGCATTTTTTGGTTTTGTCAAACTTTTTACTTTTGACATGTTTTTCTTTGTATTGTAACACTGAATGCTAAGTGCACTGCAGCTACAGAAAGAACAGGCAAATTGGCATAAAATAAATAAAAATGTTTGTGCGTGTGCCCATATGCTCCACAATGTAAATCATGAAGTTTTAAGTAAAATATTGTTGTATTTTTATATTATATTATATATTATATATATATATATATATATATATATATATATATTTATTCATTCATTATCTTCCGCTTATCCTCTATTAGGGTCGCGGTGGGGTTCCCCATGCCCATCCAGGGGAGAACGTCTCGGGCGCTGGGCAGATAGACCCAGGACAGGGCGCCAATCCATCGCTGGGCACACACTTACTCACACAGACACACTCTAAACGGGGCAATTTTTTAGAATTCAATTAACTTGATCCATGTTTTTGGACTGTGGGAGGAAACCGGAGAACCCGGAGGAAACCCACGCAGACACGGGGAGAACATGGAAACTCCACCCAGATGGGGATTCCAACCGGGAATCCCTAGCGCTGAGAGGCGAACGTGCTAACCACTAAGCCACCGAGCCGCCCTATATATATATATATTTATATTATATATATTTACAAAATGAATAGGAGTCTATGTAAAGTGCCCACAATGTGTAATAGTGTGTGTGTGTGTGTGTGTGTGTGTGTGTGTGTGTGTGTGTGTGTGTGTGTGTGTGTGTGCGTGCATGTGCGTGCGTGCGTGCAAAAAGCTCAATATTTTGTAGTACAGTTTAATTTTCTCATTTATTTTACATGATTTTTTTTTCATAATTATATTTTTTATGGGTTTTTTTTCCTGGCCTGTCGTTCTTCTCTCTGAGTGTGAGTGTGCATGTGAATGTTTGTGTGTATCATAAATTCGGACAGTATGTTTTTTTACAGTAAAAAAATTACTACATATAGTATTTTTATCTGTTTAGTGCAATTTAATATTCTGGTATTACATTTCATACATGAATAGTGATTGTAAATTGTTTAATAAAATGTGCAGCACGTAGAGGACATTTTATTTTACTTAATCTTTAGTACAGACACCTCAGGTATTTTCAGACTGTGAGAGCTGGCTCCACAAAAAACATGGGTGACATCAGGACACCTCGCTGACGTTTTCACCCCAGAGAGGAATCCAAACAAAAAGTCCCTATGATTCCCCCAAAGACAAAATCATCAGGCTGTTAGCCAGGAATCCATCTTGATTTGAAGCTTCTCTTAGTGAAGAAAACATCGGCAGGCTGTGTAAGTGTGGGCCAGTCCAGGCCCTCAGTGCTGCGTAAAGAACAGTTCTGCTGGGCTGGGCCCGGCCTCTCAGTGCTGTGCTGGGAATCAGAGCTGACTGCAGGCCGATTGTGATTTATGTGCTATGGAGTTTGCTCCTCAAGGCTCAGGCTGCACGGCTGCTGGCACAAGATGAATACGATGTCCAACTGCAGGAGACAATCTGATTACGCCATACACCTTGCTTTTATCTTCATTCCACACCACTGTGGCACCTGGGAGGCTGGACCTCGTGCCCTCACCTGCAGCAGAGAAGGTGGCTCAGACGCAAGCTAAGCTTTTTACAAAATTTGCCTGTTTTTGTTGGATTATATGTCAAGAAGATGTGATTAAAAATTATATATATATAAGTTTACCTGATATATATCACTATATTATCGGAGTGATGGTTTATGTTCTATAGTAAGAAACTGAAGCCACAGAAGGAAGATAATACAGACGCTCAGAGAACATACTAACAACACAGAATGAACCCTGATGGCTCACACAAGGACCTCAGGATCCTGCTGTGAGTATACACTGATACCCTTTGTGCTGCCAATATATGTTTTAAAAATTTGTAGTCTTACATAAAGATCAGATGACTCAGGTCATCAGCACTTATTAACATTAAAAAAAATTAATAAGAAAAGACTACTACAAAAGTAATGGCACATTTTAATATGTGATGTTTACAAAGTGAGATGCAATAAAACTTCGTTAAATTACCAGAAAATGTATTTGAAATATATATTCTGCAAACGACATATGACTTTCATAACGTTCTGAAATTTAATAAAAAAATGGCAATTGCCATAAATAAACATATTATACAGGTAGATTTTATTATATCATGATATTATGACAAGCTAATATCTTCCAGTTCTGCCCAAATTAAAGCTGGTCCTTTGAATCAGCATGACCCTCAAGAGCAGCCACATTACACAGGAGGTACAAAGTGTATTTGCTGGAACAATGGAGATAAAAAAGAGGAGTCCAAATATAATCTCACAAAAAGAGAGAGTGTACGATGACTTGCAGGACAACTTATCATTATAATTCTTTTAAATAATTCATGTAACAAAAAAACTTCCTTTAAATCTCATTATTTCATTCGCAGTTAAAAGTTCATGTTGCCTAAAAAAACCTGATTAGCTAATGATAACTTTAAGACTGGATTCTGGGGCTATTTTGGGGAGAACATAAAAGTATGATTTAATAGCAGAAGATCATCTGGTGATGGAATCTGGTATGATAAGGGCAGAGGGGGGGAAAATCTTCATTCAAATGTTAATATGACAAAGATGAGTGTGTTATAGAGCAGCAGGCTGTTTAAAGCCAAACACATAATTATATAATTAAAATAATACATATATATTATATTAATACATGGTTATTCAAATGATTCTATAAACATTATATAAAGATAAAGTAATTTACAGTGAGATGTTTATATGGCATATTTAACTGTATGGATGTTACACATGATAAGGCATGTTAAACACATTCTTATTAGTATGGATGACATTAATGATTTTGATGTTACCATTCTTACACTTGCAGAATTGTAAAGTGCATTTATATGATAATTATCTGGTTAGGATGGATTTAGCTCAACTGCAACCTGATGAAAGCAAACGTCAGATTGTGGGCCCATCTGGGGTGGGGGTGGGCGGCTCGGGGGGGAGGGGTGATGCTGTCCTTGAGTCTGATTCTTCACAGCATCACCCCCCGGAATAAACTGGAAATTGTAAGGATTTATCAAAAGAAGTCGAACTGACTGATCGCTGAACACAGGAACCTTCCCAGACTGACACAGATATTAGTAATGAGCCCGGTGAGAAAGACTGTCAGTCAGGTTCATAACTCACTCACTCACTCACTCTGCTGGGCCTGATTGATTCCTGGAACGAGTCTTCTCCACCACATGGACAGTGTGCCCTTGATGCAATTCCTGGCATTGCGGATGCAAACGAGAGGTCTGCTCTGAGGGGCTGCATAAAGTTGTGCAGCAGCTGCAGGATGTGAGCCAATGTCCTGATGCACCAAAATGAGTCATTTCTGTGTGAGAGCCACAATAGAGCGATGGCATATTGTTCTCACCAGCCTTTCCACTGCCCCCACCATGAGTCCAGCAGTCACGGTCAGAACCACCGACTGCCAGCTCTCCAAATAATCAAGTGAGCCACGAAAGCTCTCCAGAAATCAGTGAATTTCTACCGTTATTCCCTTCAATGTGTGGACCATTAATCTCCTGTACTATTCATATAAACATAACAACATACAGCAAGAAGGTTCTGGGTTCAAATGTCTCCAACCTGCTTATCCTATAAACTCCAGGGGCTCTGGAGTTTGCCCCAGAGTGCAGAGGGTAAACACCCTGCACAGGTTATCAGCCCACTGCAGGACAGATGTACACACACACACACCTCTGATGCAATGTAATATACACTGTTTACACACCAGCACATTTTAAACATTGAAAGGAAACCAGGGCAACAGAGCCACACCAACATGGGGAGAACATACAAACTCCACACAGAACAATTTAACAACTGAATCACTGAGTATCATTCAAGCTGAAGTATAATCCGGTTCTCTGTGTATTTTTGTTTTAAAGTTTAAGAATATTGAGAATATGAACTGCATCGTGGGTCATGCAAATGACCATTTTTTTGTAAAAACTGATGTCAGTAACATTCTGAGGGCATATTTAGGGTTTTAAACGGTGTGTGTTTGTGTCTGGTATCCAGGTGGACGTTGGCAGTCCGGTGCACCGGGTTCTGTGGTGGATCTGCAGGCAGAAGGATCTCTATGCATTAGCTTCAGATATAGAAACCTAAAGGGCAAATCATCTTTTCCTTAAAAACTGGAAGTCCCTCAGCATGTGACCTGAGATAAGACCGTGTTCCGTGGTTCCCCGGTACAGCCCTCAGCTCGGCTCTGAGAACATTTGTTCTGAATTGAACCTGGAGTGTTCCTTGGACGTTCTTTTTTTAAAGTGTTCCCCCAGCAGCAGCCCACTGTGGATGCTCATTTATAATTGTCACCACATGCTGTTTTGTGCTCCGTGAGTGCCACAGACTGGCCACCTGCAGAACTGCATGATCAAATGCCACCTCGCTCTTTTGCTTCAACTGAGAAAATTCTGCATATTGATTTTACTGAAACAGACAAATAGACAAAAGATTATGATTCCAAATTCCAGTTGTTTTTCACTTCTGATGAATAGATTCATTTTCTCACTCCTCTTTACTCACGCTTCCATTTTCAGTAACTATATACAAAATTAGGCGGCACGGTGGCTTAGTGGTTTAGCATGTTCTTCTCTCAGCACTAGGGATTCCCGGTTCGAATCCCCATCTGGGTGGAGTTTCCATGTTCTCCCCGTGTCCGCGTGGGTTTCCTCCGGGTTCTCCGGTTTCCTCTCACAGTCCAAAAACGTGGATCAAGTCAATTGAGTTCTCCAAATTGCCCCATGTAGAGTATGTCTGTGTGAGTGAGTGTGTGCCCAGCGATAGGTTGGCGCCCTGTCCTGGGTGTGTCTGCCCGGCGCCCGAGACGTTCTCCCCTGGATGGGCATGGGGAACCCCCCGCGACCCTAATAGAGGATAAAGTGAAAGATAATGGATGAATGAATATATACAAAATTAAAAACTCCCTATCAGACAGAAAATGATTCCAGATATAAAGTGTATGAGTTTATATGGTTTTTAACCTTAAACTAGCCTCTTCTCTGTTCGACTCTGTGATGACATTTTCTGAAAACTGTATTAACATTACTTTACATGTAACTAGCCGCACTACGCTATTGAAATTGCAATCCACCAAAGTCAGACTGCACCAGGCTCCTTAAAGGGAATAGCAGAAGGAGACGGGCATGACGAGCCCCCAGGTTCTAACACTCAGCGACTCCGTCTTCTTCTGTTAGTGCAGATGCCGTCTGAACGCTGTAACTAAAAATACCTCCTCAGCTGTAAAAACAGAAAAGCAACCGAACAGATTTTCATCTCCGGTGAATTATCCAGCGATTTAACGGATGATTAGCAACATTTCGTTACCTATGCTTCATGCATGCGTGACTGAACTGAACATACAACCAGACCTGAAATGACCTCGAGATCATTTAAAGAAAAAAAGAAAAACTGGTACACACACGTGTTTCCTTAAAAGTATGTAAATTAGTGCAGCTCAGCATGAGGGTATAAAAACATGCGAGCTGTCAGATTGATGTGCAGGGGTAGGTCTCAGTGCGTTTAAAGTACTCACATCTCCACATCATGTGCTATAAATCTACTGTAAGCGGACTCTCCTCTGGCGTCCATAAATAATTCTATAGTGTCCTGCTGCACCCCACAGTGTGGCCTTGGCTCTCTTTTGTATGTCCTTGCTAAGTATTGTTTGAGAAAAGCAAAAACAGCGGTGGCATGTTTATAAAGGCTGTAAAAGTTTGTCAGAACCCAGCTCTTGTGGGAAGAAAGAGAGGAAAGTGGTGCAAAACATCCAGATGGCAGGAGGCTGCTGCACCAGACAGGGGGAAAAACTACTAAACAATTAAATCGGAGCATGTTTTCAGTCCCTATCCTCCTATGCTCCTTTACAGCACATTTACTGTGAGCACAGCGAGCACACAGGACACAGTGTTCACACTAAAATTTATATGTACTTACTAGATAAGGTTTAGGACCCAACCGAACTCACCTGGATCTGTGTCGTATTTACAGATGTACTCTCATCAAAGTAAAAACGATAAATAAATACATGTTTTATTAACTAACAGCACAATAACAGATGTTGTATTGGAACATCGTGATAAATAATTCACAAGCTAGACTCAAAAAAAGATCCAGACAAGCTCAGGGCTAATGGCTTCTCCAAAAGTCAAGTGCTGCAGTAATTTGATTGAAGTTGTGGGTTGAAGGTCCACTACATCTCAAAAACGCACAAAACAATTAGGTGAAAACTGCTGTATATTAATGTTTGGTTAGACTTTCTTGGAATTCAGTATTCATAATGCATTATATGGCGGCACGGTGGCTTAGTGGTTAGTGGTTCGCCTCTCAGCACTAGGGATTCCCGGACCGAATCCCCATCTGGGTGGAGTTTCCATGTTCTCCCCGTGTCTGCGTGGGTTTCCTCCGGGTTCTCCGGTTTCCTCCCACAGTCCAAAAACATGGAACAAGTCAATTGAGTTCTCCAAATTGCCCCATATAGAGTGTGTATGCGTGAGTGTGTGCCCAGCGATAGATTGGCGCCCTGTCCTGGGTGTATCTGTCCAGCGCCTGAAACCTTCTTCCCTGGATGGGCATGGGGAACCCCACCGCGACCCTAATATAGGATAAAGCGGAAGATAATGCATTATAACATTTGTCATAAGCCTCTGTTGATGTGCATAGATGTTCATAATCACGCTTAGCAAACCAATGCACTACAACACTGAAGTTGTATAGGTCGAGATGTAGGTAAATGTATAGCTTCTGCTCTTCTGTCTCCAGATTTGAATCTTTGGAATTAGGATCTGTATCTGATCTCTCCTCAGGCTGATGCTCCTGCAGAATGCATGTGGTGGAATCTAAGCCACGATGAACTGCCGCGGTGCTGAAGGTCAGAGCAGGCACTGTTTGATGGATGTGTTTTATAAAGTGGCCATTCAAATATTCATATATTTATTATATTTGTGTGCATAAGAGAAAGAAAGTGAGAGAGAAAGACAGTGTGTGATGAATACAACATGAAGAGTCATGCTGTTCAGTGTAATGCTTTTTACCTAAATGCATTTAGCACTCTTGATGTCGAGAGTACTTAACATGTGCTCTCTCGTTATACCATCTGCATTCAATTTCCATTTGTTCATAGAAATTGAATCTTGAGGGTTTTTTAATGCAGCCCCTTACATCTTTCTGTTGGGTTTCTATAATAGTTCTGTCTAAATGGACAGTTCAATTAAATTAGAAGCTAAATAAAGTGCAGGAGAGTGAGGTCACCGGTCACACTGAGTCTTTTATTTACATATTATTATATACAATGATTTCTTTTACTAACAGATTTTTACTCAGTTTTATGCATCAATATAGTTTAATCTGTCATGACTTTAGATTTAATAGTTTTCTCTTTTCAGCACTTACAGAAAATACAGGCCCCTGCCACAAATAATAATAATAATAATAATAATAATAATAATAATAATAATAATAATAATAATAATAAAATATTAAGTTAGTTTAGTTTATCTATTCATGTCAATGAAATCAATCCTTTTTTAAAAATAGAATAACATCAGGGGTAACTCTTTCTATGAATCTGGTTTTCATAATGCATTATTACACTTGTCATGAGCCTCTGTTAATGTACATATGTTCATAGTGTATGTATGTACTACATATGTTCATAACATCAGTTTAATGAATATTTATATAAATTTTTTCATAATATTGATATACTTTTTAACACAATGTGAAATAATTCATTATAAATGTTTATTTTTACTGTGTATTAACTTATTTTAGAGACCAGTGTTATAAAGTATTATAAGATTTGTGGTAAACAAACGTATCATTTTGATTCAAACTTCAGAACCAGCGACCAAAAGATTTGGCTTGTTGGGACCCCCCCGGCATGGGGAACCCCCCCCCCGCGACCCTAATAGAGGATAAAGCGGAAGATAATGGATGGATGGATGGACTTTAGAACCAAGTTTGTAACACGAACCATTTTTCCTTCTATTGGCTTCAATTTTTTTACATCATCCCCAAAATTCAAAACAGAAAAGTCTTTAAAGTCAGTAGTTACCTGTTTGTAATGTGCTTGTTTTATTTTATGTCTTCCGTTCAATGCTGACTTTTGCTTTCTTTGGAGTCAAGGTCGTGAAACAGCAAGCTATTTACCCAAAAAAGCAAAGAAACACATTTTAAGTACAGCAGCTCAGCTATTCCACACTTTTCAGTCTTCTCTGACATTCTGTGTACTAGCCTAAAGTCATTTGAACATTTCTTTGCAGTAGCAATGATCCTCTAAAGCTCTCCGAATCCACCGCTTCACTGGATCTATTAAGAAGTCAGAGTTTAAAAGCCATTTACTCAATGGAGCCTGATCTCTGACCTTCGCCAAACCCCTTTCTGTTTCAAACTTCTATAAACTAATGTGGCAGCAAGGCACCAGAGAAAGGAGAACATCCTCAGCACAAGCCCAGTTCATTATTCAAAAGCAAAAAGACCTGTGGGTATCCGAGAGAGTCAAGCGAGTCTGGTGGCAAACACTGACGGAAAAGAAGGCCTCCTCCACTGGGAAGTCAGAGCTGAGTTCAGATCAAGCGAAGTCTGGTGGTAATTATTCAAAAATCGAGGTGAGAAGAGGACACTGTGTTGCAGCACCTCAGGAAAGATCCCGAGCCAAGCTCTCACACACCACTGAGTCGCTTCACTCCGGTCCACCGTGCAGCGAGAGTCAGCTCACTGCACATCACTGCATCGTTCAGGATGTTCACCCAAGACAGCAAGACTGAAGTTCACTTCACCTAGACATGATTAAAATGCTCATTAACATGGCTTAAGTGAAGAACACTTCCACTGTGCTACAATTACACTGCCTTTAGCCTCCAGAGCACGTGAACCCTCCGAATGAAATAAATCTCCTCCTCAATTACTAAATGGAGAGGTGCCACCACCTCACACCACAGCAAAAGCACTGCGTAATTAAATCTGCGTCAGCATGGACACACTGAATCAAGGTGATGTGTAGATACAGTGGTTAGAGGAAATGAAATTTTGTAGAAGAGCATGTCATCATGCTCATTACTGAGGAAAGAAGCGTGAATGGAAAGGATGATGAACACCTCTGGCGATCACCTTGCACAGGAATAGATCTAAGCAAAGAAAGGAGAGCAGCACAAAAGCACCTTGCTGTAATGTGATCTGTAAAGTGAAGATCTGCAAAACTGTACAGCAGCACCATGAGGATCCGCCGGTCTCCCCAACAATTCACGTCATTATCACTTTTCTGAAGAATGCCTGACGTGGAAAGTTCCTGAACAGGAACAACATCCCTTTATTTAAACCAAGGACTTTAAAGAATTTCTCTAAAATACATTTAAAGCTCGAAATACAGCATGCCATTCATTAAACTTCAGACAATTACCGAGAATTGGGTCGTCATCGATGTACTATAGAGCCAGTACCATTTTAAACATTTTAATACACTTTAACCTAAAATACATGACAATACAATTCATTCATTCATTCATTATCTTCCGCTTTATCTTCTATTAGGGCAGATACACCCAGGACAGGGTGCCAATCCATCGCTGGGCACACACTCACTCACACAGACACACTCTACATGGGGCAATTTGGAGAACTCAATTGACTTGATCCATGTTTTTGGACTGTGGAAGGAAACCGGAAAACCCGGAGGAAACCCACACGGACACGTGGAGAACATGGAAACTCCACACAAATGGGGATTCGAACCGGGAATCCCTAGTGCTGAGAGGAGAACATGCTAACCACTAAGCCACCGTGCCGCCCGACAATACAATGTATTTAATATTATTTAACACATCATAGTGATGCTTTTGAACCCATAACTACTGTACAACTGAGCAAACACTGCAGAAACATTCATCACACACCTTCTCATCTGTCTGTCCATCAGCTTCTCCAGTTAATGAGGACACCAGACACATTTAACAACCACCGGGTTCAGGTGTCTGTATTTGATCTGATGCGATTGTTGACACTCTCGTTTCAACCTGAAGGCACCAAAGAGCATCTGGTAGAAACCGTGAAGCCATTCCACTGTCCATCTGACCCATCGCTTAATTCCCTACATCCTCCAATCTGTCATCATCATGACACGAGTCTGCCTGTGGAAAGAAATCTCTTATAACTCCTCCACCCTGTCCTGACATGTCTTGTCCAACAACAAACAAAATAATAAAATACTTCTCCATCTGGGTGGCAGCGAAAATTAAAGCTATGGCAGATCACAGCATCTGCAGTCCAGAACAATGTGTCTTATTGGTGACAGCAGCAAGACAGTATCCTTTTTCATAGCAGAGCCCCAAAGTCTCAGAAGAAAGATGCTGCAGGTGCAATACTACAGGAGAAGCACAAAGAACACACAGTTCACCTGGAACATCATGTAATACAGAAGTATTGATATACTACCTCATCTTGTGCAACCCAGAAGCCACAGAATTGGTATCAGATCAATTAAGATTAGCTGGCTGTTCCTGACAACAGATACCAAGCTGGCAATTTCAAAAGATAAACCCGGATCAAGATAAAATTATCTAATTAACAGATTAGATAAGGGCTGGTCAATAATGCACTCACAACTTTTATTTCAGGTGCTCGGTCTTACATCTGTGCAACTGATGTGAACAGAGATACAGGTATGACATTACGTTTAAGTGGATCTTAACTTTCTTTTTATATGAAACTAGAACAGCTTTATCTCCTCATCATCTGTGTGGCATGAGATTCAGAGAAAACCGTTCAATGGAAATTTTTAAATAAATGAATCTAAAGCGGGCGGCACGGTGGCTTAGTGGTTTAGCACGTTCTTCTCTCAGCGCTAGGGATTCCTGAATCGAATCCTCATCTGGGTGGAGTTTCCATGTTCTCGCCGTGTCTGTGTGGGTTTCCTCCGGGCTCTCCGGTTTCCTCCCACAGTCCAAAAACATGGATCAAGTCAACTGAGTTCATCCTATTGTGCCATATAGAGTGTGTTTGTGTGAGTGAGTGTGGGCCCAGCCAATCCATCGCTGGGCAGATACACCCTTTCCTGGGTGTATCTGCCCAGCGCCTGAAACGTTCTCCCCTGGATGGGCATGGGGAACCCCCCCCCCCCCAACCCTGATATAGGATGAAGCGGAAGACAATTAATGAATGAATGAATTAATTAATCTAACGTGAAATAAGGTCAGAAACCTAGTTGGAATCTGTCATGGAATCTAATTGAGAATTTCAACTGCAATCCGTCTGCATGTATATCATACTGTATCATGGCCTTTTAGTAAAATTTTGCAAACCTTTTCCTTTCACAAAAACATTTACTGTTTTTAACGATGGTTACAGAAAACTTATTTTTTTCAGTGTTAACGTCTGTATTATATTTGGTTTAATGGCAGCTTGAGCGACAGGTTTATTCTTATTCTGGGGGACTGAGAGTAACGCTAACAATCCTCTGTATGTTCTGTACACACTGCAGCAGTGACAATACTTTGACTTTTGACTTTGGTAAATACACACTGATCAATGCAACTTTAAACTAACTACTAAGCCTACCCATAAGCATTCATGTTGTGTATCATTGCGGAGCTGACAGAGGATTTGTAATGAAGCTGCACAGAAGTCGAGTGTGCACATGCACATTACGATCTCACAAAAAGGGAGAATGCTTTTCATGAAAAGAAATGGACAGAGAGCAGAGTCGGCATGAACTCACTGTGGTGCTCGGAGGGTGCAGGAGTGCACGCTCAAAAGGTAATAAAGTTCTTTTTTGCAAATCGGTACATGATGAGAGCCATTGTACCTCAGTGCCAGTGATGCCAAGTATGAGCAAAAGGACAGAATTGCATGCTGTCTCAAAGCGGCCCTCATATCCTGTAGGATACAAATGTTAAAAGCCCCAGAGTCAGAAAAGAAATAGGAAGGTTAATATAGGTCATGCAGTTGAAGTTAGAAACTGAAGCTGAATGGCAAAAACACATTACAAGTTTTTGAGAATGAATAGAAAAGAAGAAAAGGAAGAGAAGATGGATATACTGAGGTAGTTCATTCATGTCAAAAGGTTACAAACCTCTTTTTGGTGAAATGTAAAGCTTAATAAGTCATTCACTTTTACAGACATGTAATAAACTAAGTATTTTACACATTAAATGGGTCGAATCAAAACAATGTGTAATTATGAGGTTATGTATTAACCAAACTAAAATACTTATCAGAAACACACTGCCGGCATCTTTACACTATTTATATCAATGTGTCACACTGAACATAAAGTTTATTAATCAGCTCGTCTCTGCAGGAAACTCATGCAGGCAACAGAAGGACCTACTGTGTGACCCATCAAGCAGAATCGAACCCAGAACCTTCTTGCTGTTAGGCTGCATGTGCTACTGCTGTGCAACTATGCTGTCTATATATACATTCATTCATTCATTATCTTTCACTTTATCCTTTATTAGGGTCGCGGTGGGGTTCCCCATGCCCATCCAGGGAAGAACGTACACACAGGACAGGGCGCCAATCTATCGCTGGGCACACACTCACTCACACAGACACACTCTATATGGGGCAATTTAGAGAATTCAATTGACTTCATCCATGTTTTTGGACTGTGGGAAGAAACCGGAGAACCCGGAGGAAACCCACGCGGACACGGGGAGAACATGGAAACTCCACCCAGATGGGGATTCAAACCGGGAATCCCTAGTGCTGAGAGGTGAACGTGCTAACCACTAAGCCACCGTGCCGCCTCCTATATATACATATATGATATAATGCTCAGATGTTAGACAGATGAAAGTACAGCCCATTGTTATTTAGAAGATTAGAGACATAAGTGGAATTAAACGCACATCTGGTGCAGAATGGCAAAAGATAATATATAAAGATCGACATTTTATTAATTCCCCAGTCAGTTAATATGCAGGGCAGTTGGAAATTAGAGACAATTTGTGCTCGCTGTTGCACTCGATTGAGAACGCTGTTTACTTTTCAACCTAAACATCTGCTGATTAGAACCAAATACTCCCTTTTTTGCAAGTTCAGGCAAAACAACATCATTAAAAGAATGGCGTCAGCCATGTGCACTGGTGCGGCGTGCGTTGTGGGTAAACAGAGCATTCGCTCATTAGCTATCGACAATGAGACAGGCGCAGTTGAATGCAAACCTCAAAAATATGAGTGGTAGGTTTTATCTCCTCTGAGAGGAGCGTATGCTCTGAAAAGTGCAGAAAACAAGCTAAAAGGAGAATCAGATATTCAGGAGAAGTCTTCAGTGTGGGCTGCATGCAGATCAAGAGTGCATCAGTGCGATGCTGCTGTGGTCTGCATAGACATCTCACATCCCATTAAGAGCTAAGCACATAAAAACCAGAGATATCATTTTACTAAAGATGATTATTAAGTCCTAATTAATGCCATAGTGTTTTCTCTTGTCACACACCAGCAGACCACTCCTGACCAGAATCCAGCTGTGCACCAGAAGGTCATGACCTTTGCAGAGCTACATGACATGTGAGAAATGTTCATATAAACATAACAGGTCCCACAGAATGAGGAAGCCATGATAAAAGGTCCAGGTCAGTCAGTTTGAGTCACAGCTTCTGAGGTGACAAAGCAGATGGACAAACTGACGGCAGATCCTGAGATGATCCATTATTCACTGAGAAGTTACAACCAAATCAGATGTTTCTAAACAATTCTAATTATTCATTCTCCTGCTGCTGTTTTAAAACATGCCGAGACCATATCTGTTAATGAATATAGATTTACTTACCATAGTGGACTAATGTAGGACATGTGCAGAGGAGGGATGATGCTTATACTGGCAGGAAGATGCTGAGGATGGAGTAACCAGGCAGGAGGAGGAAAGGAGGGTCAGAGAGAAGGTTTCTGAATGTCGAGAAGCAAGACATGCAAGTTGGGCAAGGCAAGGTAGAAAATTCTGATCTGCTGTAGTGCCCCCTAATGTGCATAAAAAAACATAATATGTTTTACACACAAATCAATGCAACACTATGTAACAGACCACCACCACCACCATGTATCACTGCGGTGCCAAGCATGAGCCACCACCTAAAAATTATCTGATCTGGGTGGTTCACACAGAATAAGATGTACTACTGTCTTTAATTATAGAGCTACAACATGTCTTTGTATGAAAAAGGAACGAATAAAATGTGAGTGTAGAAACAAAGAGGCGTACATAAAGATGACAGTGAGTGTAAATCAAACTAACTGTCATATAAAAGCCAAAATTTAGGATTTCCTAATAAAAGTGTCCTAGAGCTATACTTCCTGCTATAAGATAAAATAACTCAAAGACACTTTTATATCCGCTTCGTCAGATTGCAGTGAATTGGTGGCAGTTTTGTTTCTTGTCTGCGGTTGATTGTGTGGAAAGTTGCCGTTTGTGTCATTAATTTGTTCCAGATTGGAACGAGAACCTGGATATGGAGAGGCTTCCATTGTTCTGATTTACATGATTAGTTATGTGTGACATGCAATCTGAGAATTCATTTTGTTTTGCTGGTAGAGATGTAGGACATTTTGCGGTAGCAGATATCTGGTTAGGTCTCAATAGAGTCTCCTGTTCACAGAACGCTTCTGCTGTTGAACGCAAATAACCAAAATACTGATCGAATCTGAAAGATTCATTTTACTGTCGGTAGGTTAGTGTAAGGCTCACATACTTTTGCTGCTGTGGTTCATGATTGTGATCTTATGGTTACAGTGGGTACGGCCGTGACTTTGGCTGATAAAAGTTCAGAATGATTGTGATAGACGAAACAGAAGTGTGAATTCTGTGGATGAATTGAACTTTATGAATACATTACTGTGTAATTAACATGTGGGTCAGGGCTTTAGGGAACATTCTGCAGCCTAATTGAGGTTTGGAATAACTAATGCTAAATGCAGCCAAGCTGCTTTTCAACATGCTGCCAATCACTCTTCCAGGAACCCTGCGATAGAACCAGACATGTCCATTAGTTTGTAAGCAGAACACATTAGAGCAGATAATTGGAACTGTAAGAGTGGTATGGATGCATTCTCTATATTCCACTAATGTTTTGAACACATACATACTAAGATAACTAACACAAATACTACAAAGAAACACAACATCAGCAACAAAATAAAATCACCACGTTCCCAGATTCTCGTTAATTTGGACTACTTTATACACTTATTGTTCAATATACCATTTAATATACAAATGCACTTTGTAATTCTACAGTTACACACTTCAGTCATGTCACTATACTGTATTCACTATACTGTATAAATCCCCTTTGCATTAGGGTCTAATATTCAGAAACCTGCAGCAGGTTCTGTTAGAGTGCATCAATCAATATCTGAACGAAAGTGACAGTGACAGTGACATGTGTTGTGTTAATACAGATCGAGCAGAATAGACTTTTTAATGTATGTATTTAACCAACTTTTTAATAATAACAGTACTTTTTCATGGTCTTTGACTCCATTAAGTGACTACACTGTCACTTCGACGCCCCCCCCCCCTCCCCAGTCCTGTGCTGGACAGTGACACATAACCCTGAACATTTACAAACTATCTTGTCAGAAGCAGCAGAGTAGGGAGGTCTACCAATGTCACTGTCTACCAGAGCGACTAAAAATACCTTCCGTTCATCATAGACATCCTGATTGGGCTCATCAAACAGCCCAACATCTGCTCCTCCCCAGAGAATTAGACAAGTGATGCCTCTGTAAAGAATGGTGCAGTGAGAAGGTGGACTTTCAGCCCAATTCCACAGAGACGCATTAACACCGTTACACACTGTTGCTACCTTGATTTCCAACTATCTAACTTTAAACTCTGGCTTTTTTAGGGTCCAGAAGGCGATCCAGATCAAAAGATTCTGCCAAATGTGGCTCCATGCAATCAGCAGGCAATTGGACAGAGACCGGTTTTGGCTCAGTGCTCTAACACAGTGCATCTGAACCGAAAGCTGACTGTTTGGGGAAATTACAGAATGGTGGCTTTAATTCATTATTATCTGGATTTAAATGAACTTAACTTAGGGTATTTTATACTGTGCTTGGATTATATATTTCATTTTTTAATACACTTTTTAAATACACTTTTCTGATCTTTCCACTTCCGTTCAAGATAGACTTTGTATGTTTGTATGTTTGTATGTTTGTATGTTTGTATACACATACACGCATAGATACATACTTACATACTACCATACATACATACATACA
>JAFMOD010000143.1:47706-63657 GCA_019802435.1 Corydoras maculifer
AGGGGCATAACTGGAAGCACCTCCACTCCCTCCAACAAACTGCTCCTGCCTCAGTGTTTCTTATTCCAACACCCCCCCCCCCACTAATGCCCTGCACTAATCCTACACTATAGTGTGAGAGCACATGGGCTGTACTGATAAATAATGCGCTTCATTAGTAATAATAATAAAAATGTTACTACGGTAACTGAAGAGCTGATTTAAATAACAATTGAATAACAATTTAATTTAAATGAGCTAGAGGAGAAACGTACATATAAATATATAAATAAATAATACTCAGTAAACTGTAGACACTTCGTAAACACTATCGAAAACCGCTGCTATTTTAAGAACAACACTTAAGTAGAAAAGTCACTACATGGTGTCACTCACTCACTCACTCAAGTGTTACTCTAACAGACCAATTTCCACCCAAAACCGCCGAGTACCGCCTCTGTTTTCATCAGAGAACGGCACGGCGAACATCACTCAGGCGTGCCTGTATGCTAATGAGGTGTGAGAGGGCGTGGCATTGTGAATAAATCACGGGAACGAGGCGTCATTCGGTGTTGAGGTTGCTAAACCTCCTTCCCGTGATTTATTCACAATAATGCGTAACCTTGAGTGCCTTATAGCTTTTATAAAACGCTTACAAACGCACCATCTGATCAGATATCGCTCCCACACTGGAGACATTTATACAATATATAAAAACTAACGGCTAAAAACGTATACACTAACAAACACCGTCGTACTGTAATATTATTTATTGCTATAATAGAAAGAGATTACGTTTAAACGGCGGCTTCTTATTTTATAAATGTAGTTTATACTGACAACAGAGCACAATCGCCGTTTTCTGCGACGCTCGCATTTTATCAACTTTAAACGTTGAAATGTGGTTTTCATTATTAATTAATATGATGAATAAAACAAAGTTTTGATTCATAAATGCATTTACCTAAAACAAAATAGTTAATAATCTTGATCTTCCGCGATATAATGTGGTCCGATTTAAAAAATAAAAATAAAAAAAAGAACTTTTACCGTTTAGCTAACAAACACTGCCATCTAGTGGACAAAATACAGAACGTAGGTTTCAAAATACATGGGGGAAATACTATATTGTATATGTATACCATTATCTGACATACCACTGTTCTAATGTCAGCTCATGTGGGACGTTTAATAGAGACAGGATTCCGGGGGCCGGTCCCTTAGGTTTTCTGGTGAAATCCTGTTACACCAGCGGGTTCTGCGGCGGCGCACCAGCACGCGGTCAGTGCGAATGCAAATCTAACCAAACCGCTGTTTACCGACGGCCGAGCTCGGAGCGCCCCCCGCTGCTTCACCGTCTCGGACTGAATCTGTATTAAAACCAAACGAAGCCACACCTCTGTCATTAGTATTTTCTCCTCCGCTTCTCCTCGCTGTACATACCGCTTCACGCCGTGGCCACGCCCACGCCCGTCCGCGCCCCCCCACCCCCACCCCCCCAACCCGGGCCTCGTCGGCTTTTACACTACACCAAAGTGGAAGGGCTTTTTTTTCAGGTCATCAACTTTCAGAGGTTGCTTCTCGAAAAAGTCTGAACTCTTTACGTGTGAGACAATCTTCATCGTCCGCCGCCGGCTGACCGACGCCTCTGCAGGAACGCCGTGTCAGCATCAGAACTTCTTTGTTTTTTTACGTTACGTTCTCGTTTTCCGTCTGACTGAAGCCTCTTCGTCTCCGATGCCTTTTTTTTTTAATGAAAACAGCAGCACAACGACGTCTTAGACGAACTAAACACGGATCTCTGATCCGGTGCAGAGGAAACGGTTTTTATTTCCTAAATCACTGTAAATAACGACCACCGTCTCGAATTAGTCTTCAATCAGATGTTTCTATTCAAACACTCCTAATGATTATCAGAATAAACAGTAATATATGTAAACAGCAGGCCTCCTCCGTTTTGATTTCACACTCAGACAGCGGCTCGCCGAATCCGGGAGGGCGGAACGCGTTTCCCTTCATTGTTTAATTCGTCGTCAGTCGGTTTATTTATATCGGCGGCGACTCAGCGAAATGTGACACGAGGAGCAAAGAGGCGAGAGGAGAGGACGAGACGGCGGTTGATTCAACGTATCAATAAAATTATTACAGAAATAACTAGAAGCATAAAGTTCATGAATTAATTTTTAAATGATGTGGTGTGTGTGTGTGTGGGGGGGGTGGTGACTGGTCTTTTTATACTTTATAAGGGAACTTTACCTTTAAAGGGGCCTTCCCCAAACTGTTCATATACATATCTAGGCTTTGCTTGATTTCATGTAAAGGACTACAGTGGACTGCAGCCCCATATGTATTAATTACACAATAAAATTATTTGATAATTTTTATAAACAAACTCAGGTTTCATGTTTTAAGTTTTAAAACGAGACGACATTGGACCGTTTTTAATCCCTAAAACGGTTCGAAATTAGAAAAAAAGTTCACTATACAGTAACATTAAGGTGAAAAAAAAGATGTATTAAGAAAATGATTTGCTTTAAATCTCTGTATTTTATTTTCCATCAGATTAAAACATTCGGACAGATAACAGGGTCGTTACGATGTCGTCAGGTTCTCTACGTATAAAAGCTTTAAAGGACTATTCCGCATAATATACATCATACAGGATATGACATCATAAAGTTCGTTACAAAATAGTGAGTCTTAGTGCAAACGACGTCGACGTGGTTTTACATTTTAAGTAGCAAAAGTTCAAGTGAGAAGCCGTGACGTCTCGACCTAACCCCTGCAGTGTGTGTGTGTGTGTGTGTGTGTGTGTGTGTGTGTGTGTGTGTGTGTGTGTGTGTGGTGTCATGTGTACATGGCCCCGTGCAGGTCGTCCAGGCGATGTTCCCGCTGTCTCCTCCGGTCCTGCATGCACACAGTAAACAGAATGTAAACTGATTCCGCTGATGCAGCGAAAAACAGAGAGACTCACGGATCTCGTGTCCGCTTCTAAAACCCTAATGCCGTGACATTTTATAACCAGGATGTTACTTATGCCTATATATGGCATTCGGGGGGGCAAGGAGGAATTTTAAGGTCAAAAATTAACTTGTGGCTGGTATTTAGAAACATGGACGGCCAAATACGGGCATAATGAGAACAATTATAGTATATAAATTATTCATTCATTCATTATCTTCAGCTTTATCCTCTATTAGGGTCACGGTGGGGGGGTTCCCCATGCCCATCCAGGAGAGAAAGTTTCGGGCTCTGGGCAGATACACCCAGGACAGTACGCCAATCCATCGCTGGGCACACACTCACTCACACAGACACACTCTATATGGGGCAATTTGAAGAACTCTATTGACTTGATCCATGTTTTTGGACTGTGGGAGGAAACCGGAGAACCCGGAGGAAACCCACGCGGACACGGGGAGAACATGGAAACTCCACCCAGATGGGGATTCGAACCGGGAATCCATAGTGCTGAGAGGAGAACGTACTAAACCACTAAGCCACCCCTATATAAATTATAGTATAATAAATCATGTAAAGAGGTGTTATCAGTCCCGACGTGTAGTGGAGTACAGTTCCACCGGTTTGCTGTGATTTATTCACAATAATACACACCCTCGAGTGTCTTACTGATTTTATAAAACACAAACACACGATAATAATAATAAAAAAAAAAACAAGGTTTGATTCAGAAATGTGTTTACGATTCATAAAATAATCATAAAATAATAATTAATAATCTGCTCTTTTTGCGACGTAATCAAGTCAAGGTTTTTGGATCAAGTGAACGCTGATAGCGCTGAGTAACAGGATTCCGGTTTCTCTAACGATCAAACACTGCCACCTAGCGGCCAAATTACAGAACACAGTTTATAAAAAACAGCTGTAACGGGTTTAGTGCCGATCGCTGTTTATTTTAATCTGTACTTTATGATTTAAAATAACGTATTGTATCTCACGCGCACTGATACGAAGGTGAAGCGCTCAGAGGCGGGTGTTGTTGTCAACGGTGTCACAGCTGGACAAACGGCTCAGCCAATCAGATTTATGGTGCGTTTGATTATAGCATGTAATTAATAATAGTGCAGTTACACAGACATAGAACAGACGCTCGCTCACCTTGTCCTTTTTGAACTCCTCGTATTCTGCGTTGTCGGTGGGCAGCTCAAGTCGACACAGCGGACACGAGTTGGTCTGGAGCACAGAGACCGATTAACATAAAGCCATGACCTCGGCGTTAATTATTAATCTGCATAACGATGAGGTTCATAACGACTGACCTTCCCGAGCCAGGGCAGGATGCAGGTGGAGTGGAACAGATGCTTGCAGGGCATCTCACGGACCGTCTCCTGTTCCTCGAACTCCAGCAGACAGACGGGACACTTCAGCCCTTTATCTGGACAGGGAGAGACGGCCCACGTGAGTTCTCGAGCCTCGTATCTGAGGACGGACGGTTCACGCAGCTCGACGGCGGACACGTACCTGCCTGCTGCGGCGATATCACCACCAGGGGAAGACTCTGCACGACGGCTTTGTCAGCGGGAGGAGGAAGACGCTGATCCCACTCCGAAATGTCGGCGAACCCAAAGTCCACCTCCAAACCCTGCATCAGAGACCTGCAGGAGGAACCGCAGGTGACTTCAGACTGATGTTACTTTACGGCTGAGCTGTTTCATGAAAATGTGGGTGTGCCCAGCGAGAGATTGGCGCCCTGTCATGGGTGTGTCCGCCCCGGCCGAAAGGTTCTCCCCTGGATGGGCATGGGGAATCCAAATGTGGTGGCTGACTTCACATTCGTTTGAGGATGACTGTATTTAACCTCGGGCGGCACGGTGGCTTAGTGTTTAGCATGTTCTCCTCTCAGCGCTAGGGATTCCCGGTTCAAATCCCCATCTGGGTGGAGTTTCCATGTTCTCCCCGTGTCCGTATGGGTTTCCTCCGGGTTCTCCGATTTCCTCCCACAGTCCAAAAACATGGATCAAGTCAATTGAGTTCTCCAAATTGCCCCATATAGAGTGTGTCTGTGTGAGTGAGTGTGTGCCCAGCAATAGATTGGCGCCCTGTCCTGGGTGTATCTGCCCACCGCCTGAAACATTCTCCCCTGGATGGGCATGGGGAACCCCACCGCGACCCTAATATAGGATAAAACGGGAGATAATGGCTGGATGAATGACTGTATATAAGCTCTCTGTCAGAACCTCATTGTTTGTTCTAATGGCCGGTGCATGACCACACACCTGGCCAGTTCCAGCAGCGCGTTCTGTCTGTACTGCTCCTCCGGATCCGTCGGCTCGCAGTCGTGTTCATCAAAGTACGAACTCATCCTGCGAAGCGTCACACGTCACCTGATGACAACAAACCATAAAGAAAAATCCAATTACAAAACCAAACTAGGGCGGCACGGTGGCTTAGTGGTTGGCATGTTCTCCTCTCAGCACTAGGGATTCCCGGTTCGATCCCTATCTGGGTGGTGTTTCCATGTCCTCCCCGTGTCCGCGTGGGTTTCCTCCGGGTTCTCCGGTTTCTTCCCACAATCAAAAAACATGGATCAAGTCAACCGAGTTCTCTAAATTGCCCCATATAGAGTGTGTATGTGTGAGTGAGTGTGTGTTCAGTGATAGATTGGCGCCCTGTTCTGGGTGTATCTGCCCAGCGCCCGAGATTTTCTCCCCTGGATGGGCATGGGGCATGGGGCATGGGGCATGGGGCATGGGGCATGGGGAACCCCCCCCCCCCCCCCGCTATAAGATAAAGTGGAAGATAATGGATGGAGGAAAACAAAACTAATTCCGTTATCAAAACGGTTCGGTTTTATTACTTTATCCAGGTACACAAACACAGATCAGGTATTGTTCCTTTGGTTTATTACTAGATCACTTCTCAAAGTCATTACTATGTGACGTTTGCATGTTCTCCTCGTGTCCGTTGGGTTTCGACGGTCCAAAAACACATTCACATCAGAAACGAAACCATTCTAACCGTAAACATGAGTGAATATGTCTGCTCTGTGATGGCCTGGAGACCTTTCTGGGGTTTTTCCCAAAATAAAAAATAAATAAATAAATAAAAACTCCACAAATTAAATCATCAACGTCAGAGTAGCAGGACATCTCATTGGTATAGACAAAGGTGTCTGGAATCTAAATATATGGTTTATTTTTTGATTACTGGACGATGATCTTAGTTTAACAAATAAAACTGATGAACAAGTCGTTATTATGTTAATAAAAAAAATAAAAAAAATACAGCGTCAGTATTTGTAATGCTAAACTCGCTAACCGGCTAACATCTTATATCACATATTAAACACATTAAATGATCTTTATATAAAATATTAACCGCTTCCCGTTATTGGATATGATTTATTAAAATGCCGTCATCGTTATAAAGTACTGCGACATTTTTGGGAGCCCTTACCGTCAAATAAAAGTTAAAAGCAGCGCTGACCCTGCGTTGTCATCGCGGACAGGTCGAATCCCAAATACGCGCCTGATCCCTAGGTAGGGAGGACGGAACGGCGATTAAACACAACAGTAAGCCAGGCCTGCTAGTGCACTCCGAGCGTGATACCGGCGTCGTTTGGGATTGGTCCTGCGCTTGCGTCGTGGGACGTAAACAACGCGGGATGCAGCGTACGGAACACCGGGGTTCTATGTTCTGCCTTCGAGGCACGTTCTCCTCAAACAGAACACTGAGGAACAGCGAGGGGGTCTGTCATTTATTTAAATATGGATTATTCAGTGGCTTAATGTTTAGCATGTTCTCCTCCCAGCGCTGGGGATTCCCGGTTCGAATCCCCATCTGGGTGGAGTTCCCATGTTCTCCCCGTGTAGGCGTGGGTTTCCTCCGGGTTCTCCGGTTTCCTCCCACAGTCCAAAAACATGGATCAAGTCAATTCATTCATTTATTCATCCATTATCTCCCGCTTTGTCCTCTATTAGGGTCGCGGTGGGGTTCCCCATGCCCATCCAGGGGAGAACATCTCGGGCGCTGGGCAGATACACTCAGGACAGGGCGCCAATCCATCGCTGGGCACGCACTCACTCACACAGACACACTCTATAGGGGGCAATTTTGAGAATTCAATTAACTCGATCCATGTTTTTGGACTGTGGGAGGAAACCGGAGAACCCGGAGGAAACCCACGCAGACACGGGGAGAACATGGAAACTCCACCCAGATGGGGATTCGAACTGGGAATCCCTAGCGCTGAGAGGCGAACGTGCTAACCACTAAGCCACCGTGCCGCCCGGATCAAGTCAATTGAGTTCTCCAAATTGCCCCATATAAAGTGTGTCTGTGTGAGTGAGTGTGTGAAACGTTCTCCCCTGGATGGGCATGGGGAATCCCCCCCCCAAGCCACCCTAATATAGAATAAAGAAGAAGATAATGGATAGATGGAAATAGTTCATTTTTATCTTTGGTAAAATGTAAAATCTTTTGTAAATAATGGATGGATGGAGGGTCGCGAGGGGGTTCCCCATGACCATCCAGGGGAAAACGTTTCGGGCGCTGAACAGATACACCCAGGACAGGGCACCAATCTATCACTGGGCACACACTCACTTACTCACACAGACACATATACACTCCATATGGGGCAATTTGGAGAACTCAATTGACTTGATCCATGTTTTTGGACTGTCAAGTCATTTATTTCTGTTGCGCTTTTTACATCAGTGCATCGTCACAAAGCAGCTTTACAGAATGAAAAGCCTTTAAACCCCCAAAGAGCAAGCCGAAGCGACAGTGGCAAGAAAAAACTCCCTGTTATGTTGTTATTCAAGGAAGAAACCTTGGGAGGACCAAGACTCAGTGGGGGACTCGTCCTCCTTGAGCGGCCAGGCAGCAACAACAATGTAGGGAGGGACCCGGAGGAAACCCACGCGGACCCTTAGCGCTGAGAGGCGAACGTGCTGACCACTAAGCCACCGTGCCGCCCTCCCCCCGCGACCCTAGTATAGAATAAAGTGTAAGATAATGGATGGATGGATTATTCGTCACATCTTTACAGTTAATTGTGTTTCATATAACATTTATTGTAATAAATGACTAAATTAGCTTAAAAACTTCGCAATGGTCACCAAAAGGTTTATATTCCAAACATTAATATCACAAATTGCACAAACATTGACATAAGTAACATTAAATTTAGCTGTAGTTGCAGAACCTCTTTTCAATCCCGATGCTGATGGTGATTGAGATTGCTCTCGAGAGGTGTAGGGCCATCTAGTGGTGAGGTTTTAAAGTGCATCCAAACGAATCACGTATGTTTTACCTCATCATCTCATTAGTACACCCCATCCCCACTATGGTCAAGGTTTGGGATAGGAAGGAGGAGTTCCCTCCAATTACCCATCTACTATAATGTACTATAACTTAGTATTTAGAGTGCTGGGCTATCATTCTGAAGGTTGTGGGTTTAAATCTCACTAACAAAGTCAGCATTATGGGCCCCTAAGCACGACCCTCAACCCTGATTGCTCCAGGGGTGACGTATTGTGGCTGACCCTGTATTCTGACGTGCCATGTGGTGGGCATGGTTTGCAACCTCGTCAGTTACCCCTCATTTTCAGTGGAGGTTCCCGTCACGCATCTCGATTTTTAGTTGATAATTTTTTTTCAGGATGCAGATTCCCTCTGCCTTTGACATTAAATTCACTCAGGCTTTTTTATGACATCACAATATTTTTAGTTCCCAGTTCTAAAATAAAATCAGTGCCATTGCAAACCTCAATGAATCATTTCGCCCTCATTGGATATTCAGTAGATTAAAATTCAGCCGTGTGATTGGAACTCCATTCATCACATCAAAGGGCTTCATCTATTCAACTATTTTATTTTAAAAAAATTAAAAACAACAACAACGTAAACATTTACATGCATTTTTGGTAAGCGTGGTAACGGCGCCAGCGTGTCAGTTAACCCGCTTGTAGCTCTGCTGATTGCTTTTGTTTCCACTTCCAATGAATCCCCAACACAGACCAATCACAATGGCCACGACGATAATTATAACAATCACCCCCGTGAACACCTTCCACCTTTCCACACCTTCCAAGTTTTTACTCTGGCTCTGTTGTCTCAACCGTTTCGCTGACTTGGCGAAGCGTTCGCTCTGAAACCAAAGGAAACGGGTGTAGGGTCAGAACACGATGGAGGTGAATCGAGCCGCGACCTTCCCATCGTATCACAGCATTCCTCACCGATTTCAGCATCGCCGTCGCCCTCTCCTCCAGCTCCTCTAGTTTGTACTCTCGCTCCTCCACCTTGAGCAGGTTCTCCTGCATAATGACCCGGACGTCCTCCACATCCTCCTGAGCCTGCTGCAGCTTGCTTTTCTCGTGCTCCTAAAAGGTGGGGTTCAGACGGAAATGAAATAATGATGAAAAAAAAGTCACTTCGAACCCTCAGGCTGACCTCCTGCTTATAGAGGGAGCACCATGGGGTGGATCCCAATGAACGCAGATTGGTCCCTCTGACTCGTTGAGCTCTCGTCGTTGGACTATACGAATGCGTCTGCGGTCAGAACGTCGCTGTGTGGACCGCTGAGCACTTGATTTCCAAAGAGAATCAGAATCTGGACATGCGATTGGTTTCCACTGATTACAGGCTCAAGGAGCCTCAGTCCCCAAGATTTATTCCGTCAAAAAGAAAAATATCCATCCATCCATTATCTTCAGCTTTATCCTATATTAGGGTTGCGGAGGGGGGGGGGGTTCCCCATGCCCATCCAGGGGGGAACATCCAATCCATCACTGGACACACACTCACTCACACAGTCACACTCTATATGGGGCAATTTGGAGAACTGAATTGACTTGATCCATGTTTTTGGACTGTGGGAGGAAACCGGAAAACCCGGAGGAAACCCACGCAGACACGGGGAGAACATGGAAACTCCACCCAGACTGGGATTCGAACCGAGAATCCCTAATGCTGAGAGGAGAACATGCTAAACCACTAAGCCACTGTGTCGCCCAAGAAAAATATCAGGCTGCTTTTTCTTGCCACTGTCGCTTTGTCTTGTTCTCCAGGGAAACAGGTTCTGTGAACGATGTGAAGCTGCTTAAAAAGAACAATGTACTGTTGTAAAAAAAAAAACGACAAACCGAACTTGAAGTTAAACCCCAACGTGAACTTCTGTGAGCGACATTGGAGTGTACTTGGATTCGAACCCCAACGTTGAAATATTTGGGTGCTGTTTAAACACCTGAGCTCCAGCAGCAGTCCAGATCTTTCTCCTGAGCAGAAGCACCAACGCTGGAGAAGAACAACAAACTCAGAACATCTGAGAAGTACTGAAGTTCCGTTCTGCTCCCACCGCAGACCTGGGGGGTGGGGGGTGCTGCTCTCGCCGTTTGTCACACAGGAAGCAGATGTTTACATCGTCATGACATGGTTTATTCATATCAGTATCGAAGGTCATTTTTGCAATTAAATGATTTTTTTATTTGAACTCTGGATGATGTCAGAGTCTTATCTGCTTCATCTCTCATTTCATGATCACACCACAGAACCGACAAACATAAACATAAAAAAGAACCCACCATGTTCAAACCCGTCACTGTTTGCCTCCAGACGGCAAGTAGAAGCTGAAGGAGCCCTCAGCAGGTTTAATCCAGAGTTCTGTCTCTTGACTGATCCGGGAGGTCCGCGGTGTCACAGCTCGTCTCTGGCTTCACCCACGAGGCTGAACCTACTCAGGTTTGATGAGAGACTTATTTGCCTTTGTGGTTGTGCACCTTTGTGTAATGATTAGGTTGCCAGATTGATCGTATTTTGGAATTTAATTTATAAACACTGCAAAGCTTCGCATGGAAACGTGTGTGTGTGTGTGTGTGTGTGTGCGGTCAGTCGGATCCTCAATGGTCCAGTTTACATTATACTATATTTATATATTTATAACTATAAAGTTTCATAGTTTAGGTTTTTATGAGGTCGTCTTTTCTCAAGTATAGTTTGTACATTTAGTGTCGCCGAAATTGCCCCCAGCAGCCTGACTTTCTGAATGTGGGAGGGAACCGATGAACCCGGGGTAAATCCACGCCGGCACAGAGAGGACATGCGGACGCCACACAGAAAGAACCCTTGTCTTCAACAGAAATGAAAACCACATTTAACGTTAACTTATACGAATAAAATAAGCTCAATGATGGGTCAACAAACCTTATAAAAAAATTTGCTGAAGTGCAGTTTGAATCAATTAATTAATACAAGTTTATATTTATGTTTTTATTGTTTAAAAGCATTTTTTTGGGTCACTGAGTATCAGAGGGATTTTTATACGCTGCAAAAATTAAATCTTAACAACAAATCGTGTGGGTTTTTTTTCACTTGAATAAATTTTTAAGTGAGATAAATATCTAAATAATCTCATTTTATAAACTTTTTCTTATTTTAAGATTTTACATTAAAATTTTACTTGATTCACTCATATTTACTTTTTTTATGTCATTTTTTTACATTTTAAATTTTATTTTAACATTGGTTAATACCATATATATTTAAATAATTCTTTTTGTATGAGCAAAACAAATCCCCGGGAGATTTTCCTTGCCACTGTCGCCTCATGCTTTTTGGAGTTAAGATTTGGGACAATTATAATAAACACTAAATTATCTTTAGTATAAGTGACATTAAAACCTGTGAAATGTCCTCAGTCCCTCCGGCCAGCTTCCATCCAGATCACATTTCCTTTACAAACCAAAAGTCCAGGTTCATTTCTCCGAAGACAAACTTGTTAAACCATATCCAAACTTGCGCGGCTGTTTCAGAGGATGAGAACGTCCTGTGCGCTCAAACTGGTCTGCATTCTCACCCACACAGAATAACTTTCACTTTTATTCACGAGCCAAAAATGTATTAATTACGACTAAAACAAGCAGGACCTGTCTGAGGTATACAGCTCAGTATGACTGAAATGCTTCAGATAACCACATTTATTTACATCCTTAATTAAGTAACATGTCAAAACCACAGATCTCCATCTGCAGTAGACATCCCTGTGTCAGCGGTAACCCGGGAAACGGGGCAGATGCTCGTATAGACGCTCAATGAGGCAACACTTCGGCAGAGGGATACAGTTTTGGTGTGAAAAGGCTGTGATGTTATCATTTATATCACCATGGTGACATGTGAGTGTAAGGATAGAACTGTTCAACGACCTACAAACGATATTCCATTAATATAATCCTCGTGTAGAATCTGGCAACCCTACAGCACCTGAAAAATGAGGACTGCTTAAATGCTTTCATTCATATAAAACACAATGGAAAGCAATTTCACTTTTCACTTCTTGGTTAAAGGTGTGTAAGTGTAAAAAAAATTTGGTTCACTTCGTTATTCTGGAATTTTTTTCAGTGTCGCACCTTAAGTTTTGGGTGTGGTCACAAACCGCACACCTGCCAACACCACAGATGACTGAGCGCCACCCTGACATTTACTTTTGCCCCAGTCAACATTTCACTTTCGGTTGTATTTTTCGGTTGCTAATTATTTTTTTTACTTAACGTTAAACGTTGTTTTCATGTTACCATTAAGGCAGGACAGGGCACCAGTCTATCGCTGGGCACACTCGTATACACACACACACACTATATGGGGCAATTTAGAGCATTTAATTTACCGTGAAGCCATGTTTTTGGACTGCGGGAGGAAACCGGAGAACGCAGAGGATGCCCACGTACACATGGGGAGAACATGCAAACTCATGGCACCTAATTGCATTTAATAATTAAGTCGAGTTTTCTTGGAGAAGCACGGCAGCTGGGTGGTTATGGTGTATGGTGATCTTCTGTGGGCCAAAACGATTTGCCTCAAATATTGTGACCATTCATCCATTATCTTCTGCTTTATCCTCTATTAGGATCGTGGTTCCCCAAACCCATCCAGGGGAGAATGTTTCGGGCGCTGGGCAGATAGACCCAGGACAGGACGCCAATCTATCAATGGGCACAGACTCACTCACACAGACACACTCTATATGGGGCAATTTGGAGAACTCAATTGACTCGATTGGACCGGGGAGAACATGCAAACTCCACCCAGATTGGGATTCAAACCGGGAATCCCCAGTGCTGAGAGGAGAACATGCTAAACCACTAAGCCTCCCTGTCGCCCTATTGTGTACTGATTTACATATTTATTTAGAAATCTGTATTTTAAGAACGAACAGCTTCTCTTTGTGAATTCATCGTAAATGTGTTTTAGATTGTTTGATTATATTTCAGGCGGCACGGTGGCTTAGTGTTTAGCACGTTCGCCTCTCAGCTCTAGGGATTCCCGGTTCGAATCCCCATCTGGGTGGAGTTTCCATGTTCTCTCCGTGTCTGCGTGGGTTTCCTCCGGGTTCTCCGGTTTCCTCCCACAGTCCAAAAACATGGAACAAGTTAATTGAATTCTCAAAATTGCCCCCTATAGAGTGTGTCTGTGTGAGTAAGTGTGTGCCCAGCGATGGATTGGCGCCCTGTCCTGGGTCTATCTGCCCAGCGCCCGAGACGTTCTCCCCATGATGGGCATGGGGAACCCCACCGCGACACTAATAGAGGATAAGCGGGAGATAATGAATGAATGATTATATTTCAGTGTTTTAGTTTCCTTTTCACTGAGGAATTAAAGGAGGAGGCCGTTTCGCTTAATTCTTATGAAACTTTCGGGATGAGGAGGAAATAAAGCTGCGGCGTGTTTTTACATGAGCGCTGGCAGCTCAGCTCACCACATGGAAATTAATCATTTGGCTGCAGCGACCGCGTTTCCTGGAAACGTATGAGCCCCTCAGTGTGCTTGTGTAAGCGGGATGAGGTTATGAGTGATGGACGTGCAGACACATGTTACGGCCTGTTAACACAGATCGGTTCGTGGGAAGAACAGAACCATCTCAAATATCCTTAGATTAAAAAACACAGAAGAAAATATTAAAAACACTCTTTATACTCTAAATATTTAAAGACACATGGCTTCATTCTGTTTGTATGAAGTTCACATCTTGCAAAAAGGTTTGTGTTTGAGTCTCCTCGATCCATGATGCTAGTTGGTCGGAATTATATTGCTGTATGGGTTCGCAACTCGTCTACACACCTCCGAAATCCAGTGGAAATCTTGTAATTTGAAGAAAATGAATAAAAAAAAATTTAAAAAGATGAATAAACATACGCATAGTTGTATAACTCCCTCTTGTGGTAAAACGTTTATATTGCAGCTTCATTTTCAGTCTGTGTGTTAATTTTTATCTTTTGTAAAATGGCACAACCTCTGTTTTTAAAGTAAAAAAAAAGCAAAAATCCGACTGAAATTCTGTTCTTTATTGTGTAAGATTTTACTCAATGCGTATGAACTTGTGGTTAAAACAAAAATCGTTAGTAAAACAGCTTAATGTAATTTCTCATCATTATGGTAATATTTACCTTAACATGTTGTATATTTATGTACAAGTCAAATATTCAAAAAAAAGTCAAATATATAAGAGAAAACCAAGAAACTCCCGTTAGGATCAGGTTTGTAACAGTGTCGTTTCTGTATTGTTTTTTAAATAATACACTATAATGCCATAATATACACGAAAAGCAGAAGTAAGAAGAATTCTAAACACCAAATTGTTAATCAGGAATTATTTTAAACTCACACAACGCTGTAAGAGGTGCACGTGTAAGTGTGTTTACATTCCTCTTCGATACTTCTTTTGATTTTTCGAGGGGTTTAGAACACAAACAATGACCACAGCTATATAGATGAGAACGAAAGCAATAACTCCGGCGATGATCCACCTTCTCCACTTGTAGCATGTGTCCTGCTTTTCTGTTTTGTTATTGTTTTCCACTTTGTCTTTAAGTTTCTTACAGGATTTACTAAACTGCTTGTTCTGAAAAAGAACCCAAAATCAGTAGATCAGTCACCTCACTGTGGTTCTCTCATCCTTTAAAAGGACAAAATAATAAAATAATAAAAATTAAAATAATAAAAAATAACAGACAAATAATAAAAAAATATTATTTTTCATGTAATCTGATTGATTAAAACATTTAACTGATTTATGTGGCTTTTCTGCCATCTGTTCCAGTTCCTCCAGGTTCTCTTCTCGGTCCTCCACCTTTTTAATGTCCTCCTGCATGATGCCCTGCGTCTCCTCCACCTCTTTTGGCAGATTGCTCATTTGCATGCTGGTCTGCAGACACACAATGAGACGCTGGGGTTTCCTTCGGCTAGTAGTTTGTAAAATGGGCCACAATGAAAAAGGATGGTTACTGTGTCAAAAGAAAAGGCAGGAACGGTAAATAATTAGTTAGGTGTTAATTTAAAGTTTATTTTGTGTATTTGTGTTACGCATCCGTTTTATCAAGAGAGAGTGAGGAGTCACAGCAGGGAATTTAAAGTTGAAACTTAATATAAATGAGAGATTGTTCTCAAACTCTGCACATCGAGCTGAAACATGAGGGCCTCTAAAAAACTGGACTGGAAAATGCCGCCTGGCTGCATTCACACTGTCGACTTCATAAAGCTGCTGCACCCATGTTTACCTGCAGCATTTTTAAAAAAGGAAGATGTCATGACATGTAGGAGCCTCCATTAACTGTTTAAAAAACCTTTAATATACAAAATATGGACAAAGGTATGTGGACACACTTTAAATGACTACGTTTATATTCTATACCGGCGTAAAATCAGGCATCCAGTCATTGATTCTGGAGAACTGTACGTGTTCATCTTTTTGTAAACAGTCAAAGAGACAGAGAGAAAAAAATAAAGGATGCCGCCCCAGTCTGTGGATCATCAACCGGCATTTAAAGAGATGAGAGAAGAAATAAACACCACCGCCCCGGTCTATAGACCAGCAACCGGCATTTAAAGAGATGAGAGAAGAAATAAAGAACACCCCGGTCTGTGGACCAGCAACCGGCATTTAAAGAGATGAGAGAAGAAATAAAGAACACCCCGGTCTGTGGATCATCAACCGGCATTTAAAGAGATGAGAGAAGA
>JAFMOD010000143.1:111852-151891 GCA_019802435.1 Corydoras maculifer
ACACGAAATGCTTCTATTTACATGACCCATCATTTTTAAAGAAGAGCCAACAACATGGCGATGGTAGCATCAACAATTAAAGCAGAAATTCTAATGGAAACGAGTTCACAAACCTTTAAGCATAGCTCTACACGTTTGTATACATTTGTAAGGCCACATGTATCTGTCTATAGGATGTTACGACTTAAATACAGTAACAGCACAGACACAACACCACAACAACCACAGCTCCAGTTTGACATGAATTTATTTCAATTTTTCACAAATGACAGATTTAACAGGTTCAGCTATAGTAGGTTCCTAATTAGTTATAACTTACTACTTGTCTTTACTGTGAAGAAGTATAGTGGTAAAAATATATAGACACACAGTATTTCATTTAAAGGTATATGTATTAAAGATATATATTTTATAAATATAGACTTCTTCAACACTATAATCTCATATATTGTGCAGTGTGGACTCATTTATGATCAGAACTAAATAATGTCTGGTTTATTCAATAAAAGGTTAGTTGTACCTTCAACCACAATGTTAAAAAAATAGTTAAATACATGTTTAAATGATAACCTTCAATAGTTATTTAAAATAAATCAGTTTATGTATTTGAAAATGTTTAAAAGTGCTGAATTTTAAATATAACATACAATTTACAATCCTCCACCCAGGACAGGGCGCCAATCTATCGCTGGGCACACACTCACTCAGACACATTCCATATGGAGCAATTTAGAGCATTCAATTTACCTTGAACGCATTGTTTTTGGACTGTTGGAGGAAACCCAAGAACCTGGAGGAAACCCATGCCGACACGGGGAGAACATGGGACCTCCACCCAGTTTGGGATTTAAACCTGGATCCCCAGGACTGAGAGGAGAACGTGCTGACCACTAAGCCACGTGTCGCCCAAATGTAGGTTTTTGAATTATTCATTTATCACCCGCTTTATCCTCTATCAGGGTCGCGGTGGGGTTCCCCATGCCCATCCAGGGGAAAATGTCTCGGGCGCTGGGCAGATAGACCCAGGACAGGACACCAATCCATCACTGGGCACACACTCACTCACACACACACACACACACTCTATATGGGGCAATTTAGAGAACTCAATTGACTTGATCCATGTTTTTGGACTGTGGGAAAAAACCAGAGAACCCTAAGGAAACCCACGCGGACATAGAGAGAACATGGAAACTCCACCCAGATGGGGATTCGAACCGGGAATCCCTAGTGCTGAGAGGAGAACATGCTAAACCACTATGCCACCGTGCCACCCTTTTTTGAATTATATAAATACAATTCAAAGTAATTGACTTAAATGACTAAGTGATGGGTGTTGATCTATTAATTTAAACCTCAAGTCCACCAAGTTACCAACATGGGTCCTTGAGCGGGGCCCCTAATCCTCACTACTCCAGGGGTGCTGTATCAGACCTGACCATGAACACTGACCTTAATCATCAGGTGAGGATAATTTTAAGTCATTTGGAAAAAAAGTTTCGGCGAAATGACATGATTTAAAATGTAAATAGTGCTAAAATGTCAATAATCCAACACAGCTTATTAAATATTTCCATAATGCAACATGAATAATGTGACTTAGAGCATCATGTGACTATTTACATCTTTAGAAATAACATTGGTACATGTTACCGCCATCATTTAATTTACATATTTAAAATAAACAACCAGCACTGGAGTGTTTTAATATTTTGGGGCACCTCTGGATTTAAAGAAAAATAATTTTCCCTGCAGTTTAAGTAAAATGTGAGAAATATGCTCATCTGGATTAATGGATCTTCAGGACAGAAGAGACATCCACGACTGATGTGGGATTATTTGCCGGTTGGTATCACTCCGGTGGCCAACAGCACAATGATGAGGATGATGATGGCTACAACCACGAAGATCACCACCATCAGCTTCACGTTCTTCCACCAGTACGCACGAGCCACCCTGGTTGTGGTGTGCTTAAATTCTCCGGCCTGTAAACAACAAGATTATAACATGAGAAATCGATATTAAAATCATCAATAAATAAATATGAGTAAATTCTGTGGGAGGAAACCGGAGAACCCGGAGGAAACCCACGTGGACACGGGGAGAACATGCCGAGAGGAGAACATGCTAAACCACTAAGCCGCCCAATATGAGTAAATAAAAGAAATGTTATCAATAGGCGGCTTAGTGGTTTAGCACGTTCGCCTCTCAGCACTAGGGATTCCCGGTTCGAATCCCCATCTGGGTGGAGTTTCCATGTTCTCCCCGTGTCTGCGTGGGTTTCCTCCGGGTTCTCCGGTTTCCTCCCACAGTCCAAAAACATGGATCAAGTCAATTGAATTCTCCAAATTGCCCCATATAGAGTGTGTCTGTGTGAGTGAGTGTGTGCCCAGCGGTGGTTGGCGCCCTGTCCTGGGTCTATCTGCCCAGCGCCTGAGATGTTCTCCCCTGGATGGGCATGGGGAACCCCCCCCCCCCGCGACCCTAATAGAGGATAAAGCGGGAGATAATGAATGAATGAATGTAATGTATAAACACACACACACAATAACTAATAATCTGTGAAGCGGATCTGTGGGGCCTCACCCGGTCCCTCATGTCCCTGGATTTGTTGCTCAGCTCTTCCAGGTTTTCTTCGCGGGTCAGAATCTGCTCGATGTTCTGTGCCATTATGTTTTTCACATCGTTCACCTGGAACTGCAGCTGCTTCATTCGCTCGCCGTGCGGTGCAGCTGCAGCACCCTGCGCCTGTAGAATCGGAAAGAGACGTCCAAAAAAAAACTTATTTTCTTCATTCTGACATAATGATGTCATTTACTGGAGTTCCTTTAAGGTTTTATTAACCTCTGTATGAACCCCGGCTTTTTAAAAAATCTGTTAAACGTGTTCCACACGGAGGCGCCACACGTCAAAGGAACCCGAAAATCTAAGTCCTCTGCCTGCAGAAGGTACAAACCCTGGATTTTTCTGGTGTCATTACATCAATACACTGATTATTATTACCACATTGTTGAAAAACTTTATATATATATATATATTTACGGGCGGCACGGTGGCTTAGTGGTCAGCACATTCGCCTCTCAGCGCTAGGGATTCCCGGTTCGAATCCCCATCTGGGTGGAGTTTCCATGCTCTCCCCGTGTCTGCGTGGGTTTCCTCCGGGTTCTCCGGTTTCCTCCCACAGTCCAAAAACATGGATCAAGTTAATTGGATTCTCAAAATTGCCCCCTATAGAGTGTGTCTGTGTGAGAGAGTGTGTGCCCAGCGATGGATTGGCGCCCTGTCCTGGGTCTATCTGCCCAGCGCCCGAGACGTTCTCCCCTGGATGGGCATGGGGAACCCCACCGCGACCCTAATAGAGGATAAAGTGGGAGATAATGAATGAATGAATGAATATATATTTACATTATAGGTTTAGTGGTTAAGCATGTTCTCCTCTCAGCGCTAGAGATTCCCGGTTCGAATCCCCATCTGGGTGGAGTTTCCATGCTCTCCCCGTGTCTGCGTGGGTTTCCTCCGGGTTCTCCGGTTTCCTCCCACAGTCCAAAAACATGGATCAAGTCAATTGAGTCACACAAAGGACAGTATCTCTCTCTCTCTGTCTCTCTCTCTCTCTCTCTCTCTCTCTATATATATATATATGAATTAGGTAAATGGTTTCAGACATATATAAAGGCTTAGTAAACAGGGGAGTATTAATACTCACCATATTGTTCGGATCTTCCATCTTTAAAGCAGCACCCTGCTGATCTGTCACCTCCTCCTCCTCGTTGTATCACCTTTAACTCGGTGTTTTAAAGGTTTAATTGAGTAAAACGGCAGTACTGAAGTTTCTAGCTGTTCAATCGCAAACCTCCGATTTGCATTCTCTTCCTCCTCCACCTGCCATTAGCCTCGAGGTGAGACCGGCTCACCTGCGCTCTGATTGGCTGGTTCCGGCAGCTCCTGCGCTGTGATTGGACGGTGGGTCACAGCGAAGGCGTAAGGCAGGTAGGGGGATAACGTTCTGCTTCTTAATAAACGAGTTAATTAACAAAAAATTAACAAAAATCCAAACCGAGTAACGTTCAGTTCTACAGAAGGTGGAGTCGCAATTAAAAAAAATACAATATACATCCAAATTCATTAGTTTGTTTTAGAAATGTTCCATTAAAGGCCATGTAAACAACCTGTTCATCTCATTACAACACCTTCAGATCAACTGAAAAATAATATATTTTATAAAGATGTGTGTGTGTAATTACCTTCATATAAATACACACACATCTTTATAAAATATATTATTTTTATTTTTATTATTACACACACACACGCACACACACACACACACACACACACACATATATATATATATATATATATATATATATATATATATATATATATATTACACACACACACACACATTCAATTGACTTGATCCATGTTTTTGGACTGGAAACCGGAGAACCCGGAGGAAACCCACGCAGACCATGGAAACTCCACCCAGATGGGGATTCGAACCTGGAATCCCTAGTGCTGAGAGGAGAACGTGCTAAAGAACCGCCCCTGGTTTGTAATTTTTAAAACATTATTTCCACTTAATATTGTCAGGATGTCCACTCTGAACATCAGAGGATCTAAGGAAGCAGCCAGATGAGACGGGTGGAGTCTGACAGGTACGACAGTGAGCTGAACACTGAGTCACTCTTCAGGAGAACCACACCTGTGGTCTGCAGAACTAGGTGTTGAAGTTATAAGTGCTTCTTATGACTTGTGCAATCAAACTCTTATTCAGAGATGCCCTGCCCAGTCTGCCAGGAGCAGCATGAAGAATACAGCCTCGACTGAAGGTTTGTTTCCAACATCATGGTCCTCATAGTAACAAATAAATACCCCCCCCCCCCCATACTAATCAGAGATGAGGACTGCAGCTGACCCTGGACCTGTGGGCTGAAATATCGGGAAACCTGTATTTCATGAAGAATTGTTGCAATCGGCCGGTAGAGGGCGCTGTTGCTAGTCCTCCTGTATAGAAAACTTTATGACATAAAGAGCATTAATACATTTCTACTGCTTTTATAGAATAAACGTAAGATTCACGTTATATTAACCATAACACCATTCACACAACGCTCCAGTTTCAATGATCTGTTTTAATTACACATCAGAGGACAACATCAAAAAGTAACAGATACATTTAAAAAGACATCAGACACAAAAGAGACGAAAAGAAACAAAGCTTTCAGTGGAAGGAGGAAACACAGATCAGCTTCAGTGACATCCTATGTGTATAAACACATTTAGGTTATACAATGTGTAATGATTATCATTACTACCAATAAAATTAACAATATTTCCCAAATGGCTTGTAATGTTTTTTTTTTTTTATTCTATTTTACTGGACTTGTAAGGAAAGCAGCTGCCTGTTCATTTCATCTTTTACCCCTGAGGACAGAGAAGCCCTTAGAACGTGACTGAGACAAAGGACAGTCACACTAGTACAAAAGCGGTGTGGGCAAAAAAAAAAACCAAAATTGAAAAAAAACATAAAAGATGTTGATATTTGGCACTTCGGGTCAAAGCAGGATATTTAATAAGTAAAATGAAAAACATTTCGAAATAATAACTTCCCATTATGTTTCTTGGTGAATAAATATGTCTTGAACCTAAGACGTTTCCCCCGTGTGTACATCACTGTATCCTCTGAATAATGAGGTCACGATGATGCTGCACGCGGGCTTGACGTTTGATTGACAGCTCCTGAAACCAATCTGCAGGGTTTATTAGTTTGAGTTTTGTAGAGGAGACGTGTTGTGCATATATTTTAGCACCCGTTTCGTTAAAGGTATGAACGAGGCCGGTGGGCGGTTGTCTCCAATAATTTTGTGCTCTTCTTTAAAACCGGAAGACGAACTGTATAAGGGTAGAACCCTCTTTCCTCTGGCGTGGATTTCTTCAGTGTCCAGTAGCAACATCACTATGATGATTAAACGGCAGAATCAAAACAGAAGTGCACAAAAAGGTTCTGAACATATTTGCTAATTTATGAACCTAATTTAAATCCTGTTTAGACACAGAGTGCCATATATGGGCATAGTGATGACTACAGAATGAACTCAGGACTTCGGTGGCCTATAAAAAAATATATATATAAGTCACAAATAGGAAATAAAAGTTGGGTTGGAGTCAATTGAGCGGGAGTCGAGTTTCACCCGATGCACGTCATTTTCTTCACGTTCGTGTCGTTCAGAAGACGACACCGTTTGTCCTCAGTCAGTCAAACCTTTTATTACACATTCACGAGGAAGAGAAAGAACGATGATAATAATGAAACTGTACATGGTTCGAAATGAACTCCGGGGGGAGAGGCGCCGCCGATCGGTCCGGTGCCCTACGTGATCTCAGTGGCCTTGCTTGATGATGATGTCCGACATGTCATCCACTTTATGGAGCTCCAGATTCTGCGGGTGGAAAGAGCAGACGAAGGTAAATAGAAGGCTGTTGTGGTAAAGAAGATTCACCTGCTGGATCAGAACCTCTCCATTCCAAAAAAAAAAAAAAAAAAAATCACCCAACACTGACACCTCCACCCTGATACTGACTGAAGAGGAGCAGCACATACAGGGGTCCCTGTATCCTATATTAATGCTCCAGTCACATTTACATGGTTGCCATGACAACACTAAAGCTGCTTCATTATATCACACTCTATATGAACACATTCCTAATTCCACCCCTGATTGAATTTATTGAACTTGCATTGGTATCATTCATCCATTATCTTCCGCTTTATCCTCTATTAGGGTCGCGGTGGGGTTCCCCATGCCCATCCAGGGGAGAACGTTTCAGGTGCTGGGCAGATACACCCAGGACAGGGTGCAAATCCATCGCTGGACACACACTCACTCACAGACACACACTATATGGGGCAAATCTGGAGAATTCAATTGACTTGATCCATGTTTTTGGACTGTGGGAGGAAACCGGAGAACCCGGAGGAAACCCATGCGGACACGAGAAGAACATGCAAACTCCACCCAGATGGAGATTCGAACCGGGAATCCCTAGCGCTGAGAGGAGAACATGCCAACCACTAAGCCACCGTGCCGCCTGCATTGGTATCATGTATCTTAAATTCTCAGAACACTGTCTAATGTTTACACCATTTCTGTCCTAAGTATATTTTTTATTAACATTAACATCTTTATATTTAAACTGTGTTCATGTCTAGTCACTTAAAGTTCTATTATTTACATTGTAAGGATTGATGCACAATTTTATTCCTCTCACTACAAAGACAATAAAGGAATCTGATGTGAGCTTAATAAATCTGGGGTTACAGTATAAACTGATGGCGGTGGCTGCATTAATGTAAAACCTGAATTAATTTATCATGTACCTGTATTCACAAACCCCCAGAAATCTAAGCCTGGATGGAATTATTACTAAACTTAATGCTCCAAAACATGGTATAATAAAAAAAAAAGACTGTCTAGTCGGATATTTCTATAATTGTTCATTAAAAACTCACCTTCTCATTTGCCAGATGTAGGAGAGCAACAAAGGCCAGAGGCACGGACAGGTTATTCGCCATGGTGGTGGGCAGCCTGCGACAGAAAGACGGGAATATTAATCATCATTATTAATCCAGATCCGTCCAGGTTCTGTTCGTGTGCAAAAGAAATTGTTCCTGATTTGTGAATATGGCTCACTTCTGCAGGAGAACTCTGGTGGACTGGCTGAAGGACTTTTCTCCCGCCACCTCCGACGACGCCTCGCTCTCGGCCTCCTTTCAAATCGAACGAAAAGGAACAGGACAGGCATTTAACGTTTACATCAAAGAGTTCGAGACATTCCATCCTGCTGGTGTGAGGAGATACCGCGGCTGGCTTCTCAGGGCTGTCAGTCAGGAGGCTCCACATGCTGGTCTTCAGCCGCTTCATGTCCATCTTCTTGGCCGTCTTGGCGTAGTTGATTTCGATGATGTTAACCTGACAGACGGAGAACCATGTGCATATTAGATTAACATATTATTTAATTGTGGATATCTGTCTGGCGGTGTTCTGAGTTACCTTATGCGGCTCGGGTACGAGGCAGTCGTCTCCGTAGGTGGAAATGTCGCCCGGTTCCAGTCGGTCGGTGACAGGCTGGGAATCATCCGACCCGGCGAAGCCTTCAGCCTCGTCATCGCTGTCATCCAGCTGCAACCACAATCCACAGTGTTCCGTTAGCAGCTCTGAGAACGTATCTACGCTGCTGGAGCTCATCAACAGAACATTTTAATAATCAGACGAGTGTTTCCTCAGAGCCTCGTGAAACCAGCCGACCATCTTCCGCTTCAAGCTTAGACATCCGGTCTAATGTTTAATTTTGCTTTTTACATCAGTGCATCGTCACAAAGCAGCTTTACAGAATGAAAAGCCTTTAAACGCCCAAAGAGCAAGCCGAAGCGACAGTGGCAAGAAGAAAACTCCTTGTTATGTTGTTATTTAAGGAAGAAACCTTATGAGGACCAAGACTCAGTGGGGGACTCGTCCTCCTTGAGCGGCCGGGCAGCAACAACAGTGTAGGACACTAATGTCCTGATATTTAACCAATGGAAAAACTCTTACAACTGGAAAACTATATGTGAGTCCATTAGGGGGCGTTAACGAATGCTTCTGTCAATCAATTACTTATTAATTAAATGCCGTGCTTTATTATTAGCTTTATTATTATTAACTGCCTTCCTTTGAGGTGTGACCGGCTCCCTGGAGGTGGAGTCAGACCTTCATCCATGGCTCTGCCGACGAATACTGGATGGAACCTGAATATTAATTGGACTGGCGGTCCTGCAGGACGCCCCCTAATGGACTCGCATATAGTTTTCCAGTTGTTAGAGTTTTTCCATTGGGTAAATATCAGGACATTAGTGTCCTACATTGTTGTTGCTTCCCGGCCGCTCAAGGAGGACGAGTCCCCCACTGAGTCTTGGTCCTCCCAAGGTTTCTTCCTTAAATAACAGCATAACAGGGAGTTTTTTTCTTGCCACTATCGCTTTGGCTTGCTCGTTGGGGGTTTAAAGGCTTTTTATTCTGTAAAGCTGCTTTGTGACAATGCACTGTTGTAAAAAGCGCAACAGAAATAAATAACTTGAACTTAAACTTCTAATGTTTTATTTGCTTTAAGCACTTTCAAACTCCTGGATGTCTCACTATGTTTAGTGTGTTAACTAATCTTCCATGACATCCAAGCCAAGCACACATCCCACATTCTGATGATCAATGTGCAGCTGTAGACCTAAAGTGTGTGTGTGTGTGTGTGTGTGTGTGTGTGTGTGTGTGTGAACCTGCAGACGTGGGCAGAAGTTGGTGGCGTCGTTGGCGTTGTTGTAATCGTATTCCCCGATTCCGTCTTCCAGCTCTTCGGATATTCTCTTCTTCGTTCTGGCAATGAGCTGCAACACGAGGACATCAGAGGCAAAAGATTCAAAACAAGAGGTGTAGATTTAACACGGCAGTGACAGCAGGTGCGGCATAGCGCCCCCTAACTGATGACTAAAGCACACTGAACGCAGACGGCCCGCGGCGGCGCTCGTGCTGAATCACTTACCGTGTTGGAGGGCTTGAGGCCGAGCTGCGACAGGTTGCTGAGCGGATACTGGAAGTCGGCCGGCAGCGTGGTTTTCTTGTTGCTGCTGTTCAGAGCAGATTTATTGACCGTGGTCGCCGCCTGAAGCGGGGAAAAAAATTATGAAGCAGGATGAAATTACAACATCAGACGGGGATAGCTTGTGCCGGCTGCACTGATAAATGTTTGATGAACGTACTTTGGTCGTGCGGAAGTAATTGTGGAAGTGTATATCCTCTGTGAAGTCGATGACCAGGGCTTTCTTGGGCGCTCGTTTCTTGGGTTCCTTGTCTGGCTTGTGATCCTCTGTAAAGGAAGGAACGGTACGAACATTACAGACGGCGCTCACGTGAGTGGGGTCTCGCCGCGTGGACGTTTACATTTACATTTGGTCATTTATTGGACGCTTTTATCCAAAGCCACTTACAAAGTGAGAACAGGGTTAATCACAACATCCCTGGAGCAATGAGGGTTAAGGGTCTTGCTCAAGGACCCACATTGGTGACTTCAGTGGACCTGGGATTTGAACCGCCAACCTTCAGATTGACAGTCCAACACCCTGACCACTGAGCTACCACTCCCACGTGAACTCACGTTTGTGCGTGGGCTTGAAGAGCCAGTAACCCGGGCCGACCCACGTGGCCATGGTGCGGGGGCTGAAGTACGAGTATTCCCTGGGTTTGTCGGAGAGCTGCAGGCACATGGTGGTGATGTCACACTCGCTGATCGGTATCACACCACTAAAGACAGAAATCCATCATGCTCCACGTTACTGATTCAGTGTTTGATTTGTCTTTAAGGAGAAAAAACCTTGTGAGGACCAAAGGCTCAGTAGAGGACTTTTCCCCAAAAAGGCCCAAAAGAGAAAACAATCTACTCTATTATTTATCCCACACGCCTTTAACATGTATAAAAATGTCCTACGCCTCTCCCTTACCGTCCTTTTTCCGGGGTCCTCCGAGAGCAGGCATCTTTCCGCTCGTCAAAAGCCTCCCCGCATTCTCCAGGTCGATCATCGTCTCCGTCCGCGTCGAAATCCCCGAAGTCGGGAGCCTCGTCCTCGTCTGGTTCGACATCGGCGTTGACGTCGAACGCGTGCTCACCCTGCTTCATCTTTTCCAGCAGCTGATTCAGGTTTGTGGTCTGGATTTTAGGTGTAAAAAAATCACGCATTGTTTATATTGTTATAATCAAATATACATTTTAGTTACCATCCATCCATTATCTTCCGCTGTATCCTCTATTAGGGTCGCGGTGGGGGGGGGGGGGGTTTCCCATGCCCATCCAGGGGAGAACGTTTCGGGCGCTGGGCAGATACACCCAGGACAGGACGCCAATCTATGGCTGGGAACACACTCACTGACACAGACACACTCTATATGGGGCAATTTGGAGAACTCAATTGACTTGATCCATGTTTTTGGACTGTGGGAGGAAACCGGAGAACCCGGAGGAAACCCACGTGGACACAGGGAGAACATGAAAACTCCACCCAGATGGGGATTCGAACCGGGAATCCCTAGCGCTGAGAGGAGAACATGCTAAATCACTAAGCCACCTTCACTATCTACAATTAAAGTAAAATAACAAAATAAAATAGAGTCTGCAGTCATGGCGAGGCATCATGTTTACCTGATCAGGAGTCCACTGTGTGAAGGAGAAGTCCTCCAGCGAGGGGCAGATGGACAGATATTTTTCCTCCACAGCTTTTAAACCGGCTGAAAGGGAATTCCACATGGACCGTCAGATCATGTTTGACCGCAGTTGTCCCACAGTACTAGATTTGGAGTTCGGGTGTACAAGTGTAGGACCTGAGAAGGGTGAGGCGGGGGTATACTGGACGGGAGCGACGGAGCTGGAGGGCCTGGAGTGCAGCAGGGTCATGTGAGAGGGAAAACGCAGCTCGCAGCGATTGTCCTCGCTGAAGAGGACGGACAGAAAGACGCCCGCCGTACTGTTCTCGTCGAATGACGCGGCCATTCGCTGGAACATGGGGTCCACCTGTTGAGCAGATCATTGGGGTTTTGTTTGTATAACAAATTTAAAATGCTTTCTGTGAAATGAATCTGTGAATCAAAATAACGGCATGCAGTTTGAACACCGGCGTCGTTACCTCACACTTCATCTCTGACTCGGACAGGTTGATGTTACCCAGGTTTTGCTCCACCGTCTTTTTTGGAGGTCTCTTTTTTGGGGCCTGTTTGGGGGCGGCCTGCTCACTTCGAGAACCCTCTTCAGCCTCAGGATCTGCTCCACCCTCTTGGTCTGTGTTTGGAAACACGGCACGGCCAAATAAAAAACCATCACACAGATCTCTCACATCTCATTACATCACTGATGAACACACACACACACACACACACCTTTTGATTTGGTCTCAGAGCCCAGCCCTCCCAGCACTCTGTAAGCATCAGCATGAACCGCATCAACCCTCACCGCATAGATCTTCGTGCTGGCGTCTAGAGTCCCAGCAGCCACCTAAACACCCACCCACCAAACACGCACGCCATTACACATTCAGCGGACTGGAATAGGTACAGACCGTACCCCGGATAAATGTGGTGTGCAAACAAGTAGCCCGACCTTGAAGTTGAGCTCTGAATCCTTTTGCTTCAGTATGTGAGCCATGTAATCGATCAGGTGCAGACCGAAGGCATTCTTGGTGGTGATTTTCTGCAGACAGTATTGATCTGATGAGTCTGATTCATCAGAAAAACTTAAAGAACTTTTTTTTTTTGCTTCGACACTCACGTTTTCTGATGAAAGTTTGATGCAGGTGGAATAATGCTCCGAGATCTGCGCGGAGGAAAGCTTGGGTACTACGGCGGGCGTCCCTGCGCCGCTGGAAAACGAAGTGAAAATTGAAGAGACGGAAAGGCACACGCCGGACAACATGACGTAAAACCACCTGTACACCTACTAATTTATGTAATTATCCAATCAGATAATTACATAAGACAATGAGCGATAGTATTGTAGGTTAAAATGCCTTATTGAGAGAGGTTGCAGGATGATTGTGCTGATCTGAGTGGACAGTAATTTAGGTATTGGTGGTTCAGTGTTTTGGGAATTGGAATAAAATTAAATATAATTAAAAGGTTTAAACCCAACGTGCTCCAATTTGCCACTGGGGGCCTCCTGGAAGCTCTTATTCCAATTGGGTTAAGAGAATCTACATTACATTAAAGCTCTAAACATGTAAAAGGAACTTAATATGGTTAACGCTGCAGAATGGCATCTGAGATGCACTTTCTAAAAAATAAATTAGGAAAAGAAGAGTGAAAATATAATGTTAAACGACGAAGAAAAATCGTAGAGTAGAGTTTTAAATACAGTAAATGGTGCATTTAAGCAAATGGGCAGAATACATAACTTTAGGATTTTTAGTTAATTATAGAAACAGCTTTAAAAACACACAGACTCTAAACTAACAGACTGGACTGAGCTGCATGTATTAACCCTTTATAAGGATGTCTTATAAACATTATTACTTTTGAGACCACAAACCTCAAAGGCTCATTGATAGACGAGTCAGTGAGGCCGTGAAGGTCGATCACTTTGGACCAGCGCCTTTGCCGGCGCTCCTGTTCATCATCGTTGCCCTGAATGGAGCCGAGAAGTGGCGTGCTGGTGGAGAGGAACGCCGCTTTATGGGCCAACGCTGGAGAGGACCACAGCCGTGGTCTGGAGTTGGGAGTGTTTGCTGCACTCATTCTGTAGAAATCAAACAAAGTTCGAGAAACCGAAGAAATGATGATGATGGCTTTACATTAACAGGATGAAGAAATAAAAGAGATTTGTCTTATTAAAGTGCAAAAACACTGTGTCAGCATCACTGCAGTCTGAGACTCATTCACCACCTGACCTGAGGGGGTCCTCTTCATAAGAGAACAGAGTAAACAGGATTAATAACCTACACTGGACTACACTGTGTTATTGTAGAACTACAAAGACCATCTATTTGGTACGTGGGGCTGATGAATTGGTAATGAAATCCTCTTGAGTGTGAAATACGCTAATAACTCGTTGCACAACCACTTTTCTTTATATACAGTACTGTGGTAGTCACTCATATTGCTGCTCAGGTATGTACATAACGCAATATCTATATTATATTTTTGAATATGTAAATGCATATATAATGACCAATAATCTAATAAGTGTATATCTCACTTATTTGTATATATGTATATATATACTATATTTAAAATCCTATATATAATCTTGAATATAAACATACAACACTGTATACTTCATATTCATTACATATATAACATGTTCATCAGGGTCAATCTATCCATTATATTCCCCCCCCCCCCCCCCCCCCCCCCCCCCCCCCCCCCCCCCCCCCCCCCCCCCCCCCCCCCCCCCCCCCCCCCCCCCCCCCCCCCCCCCCCCCCCCCCCCCCCCTCCAGCGCTGAGAGGAGAACATGCTAAACCACAAAGCCACCGTGCCCCCCCCATCAGTGTAAATATATATTTTAGATAAAGTCGTAACGCCGCTGTTTTGCTGTTTACAACCTAAAAAAAACTCAAATAAAACTGTAAATCTACAAAAAACAACTAAACTTGTAACAGTTCGATACATCTGAACACCTCAGACTGTTAGCGTTAGCTTTGTTCACGAAAACAAACACTCAGTGGCTGCATTTTAAAGAAAATCAAACAGAATTCGACACTTACGTCACTCAAAAACACCCAACTATCGCCGAAATAATTAAAAAACAAATCAATGAAAACGAAACTATAAATGACGGTCGACGTGAGCGCGAGCGGCTCGGAGGGCTCGCGGCTCCTTGTTTGAAAATTAGCGCTCGGCCCGACGGTTGGCACGTCACAGCTACGCGATGACGACATCACGCAATCGCCACGCACGATCGGGCTCAAGGCTGATTCAGGATCAGATTTTAAAAGTCAATCCTGCCGACGGAGGCGTGCAGGGCGAACTTTAAACTGTTCCTAGATCAGGCCGGCACGAAAACAATCCGTTAACGTCGTCGCGGCGTGAAGACTGATCCGGGGTCAGATTTAGAGCGTGCGGCTGACTGTTGTGAACCTATTTATAGGTTGTAAACTGTTCTGAGATCAGTTTGGAACGACAGTTAACGAATTAAACGAGGTTTCTCTGGCGAACGTTAGCTTTCTTACTTTGGTGTGTAAATTTCACAGAATCAAATTTTATTTTATTAATTTGATATATTGCGACATAAATTGCAAAAAAAAGGCTGTTAAGCCTCCGTCTAATCACCACAAACAACGATTTAAGTTTCATTTATCAATTTAATAAGCTGCATAATTGTATTTTTTTTATTTCACAAAACTTTTAAATAATAGTCGTGTATTACAGTTGAATACGACACAAACTCTAGGTGGCAGTAAAGTCATATGAAGAGAAAACCTAAATTCCAAATCACATTTCCTTCCATCCATCTTCCGCTTTATGCTCTACTGGGGGGGGGGGGTAGACTCTATATGGGGACACACTCTATATGGGGCAAATTAGAGAATTCAATTGACCTTGTCCATGTTTTTCATTTTGACAATTCATGTTTTTGGACCGTGGGAGGAAACCGGAGAACCCATAGAAAGCCCACGAGGACACGGGGGGAACATGCAAAACTCCACACAAGCCTGAAACCTATTGAACATCATCCCTGTTTATTTTGCATAAAATAAAATGTTGCATCCTAATAAGATCGTACAGTTTCTGGAACCTTGTCCTGGACCACCAGTTCTTGCACTATTTAGTATTTACCCCGCTCTAACACCCACAGAGACTCATTAAATAACCATCTGCTGGTTAAAGGGCTCTTATTTAAGTAATTGCTTGTTATAGGGAGAGTCAAAGCAAATGATATAAATGCGGTGTTTTGAAGACATTTATTTTGGAGCCTAAAGACCTTCGTTAATTAATAAAGCATTATAAAATGAATGACTCCCTGGGCATCTGCACAACACAATGCATTATTCATTTTCTCAGGCTAATAATCCATGTATAATCTGAATTGGGACTCACTCCTGTCCTCATTTTTATTTTGCCCTAGACAACATTCTGTTTTTATTTTTAGACAGATGGAATCCTGCGGTCAGTCATTTAGTTGCAGTAGACAATGTGCGTGGTTGTCAGAACATACAGTACTGCAAAGGATTAAGCACTTTTTGTTGCAAACTCATTAAAAAATGTTTTTAAATACCTATCAATATTCAGAAATCATATTTGTGATTGTTTACTCGGCTATTCCGCTGAGTCAGAATTTAATTTTAAAAAAATACAAAAAGTTAAAGTAAACCAAATTGCCCAAAAATATTTGTGAACATTTATTATGAGCTCAGGAGATGAAGGTGGAAATTAGAAAACCATCTCTAAATAATTCACAGTCAGACCTTTTTACCTGCCACCTGAATGAGCAACCACCAAAGATCAAAGAGCAAGGTGAGCAACCACCAAAGATCAAAGAGCAAGGTGAGCAACCACCAAAGATCAAAGTGTGTAATAGTGTGTGAAGTCACAGAAGCACAGATGATAACTTCTGAACAACTGAAGGCGTTTCTCACATGACTGAATGCTAATGTTAAGTCCACCATCAGGAGAACCACGAACAAACAGTCGTGTAAAAGGCAGGATTGTAAGGAGAAGGCTACGGATTGTACTTGTTTTATCTAAAGTCTCTATTTTAAAATTTCGATTAGAATTTAGAAGAAATTCTACTAAACAGATCAATAAATAGTCAGAAGGCCAAGCGTCTTTTTTATTCCACCTTCACTCGATCCTCTTTGCAGATGAACAGCTCTGAGACGCACTCGAACCCACTTGCATGCACAGCATGCTGAAGGTCTGCCTGCAGATATTTGTCGGTGAAGTGAGGGAACCCTTTAAAAAGTTTTATCTTAAAGTGCTTCAGATGGGATTTGGATATTTTTTAATATATCTGTCCTGATGCCGAAGCGCTGCCTCAGTGCTCTTCAGATTTCTGGGCAGATTGTGTCATATTGGTTTTTTTTTTCAAATTAGCTTTTCACTAAATCGCACTTCTATCCGTGCCGTTACACTGTTTAAATGCCCTGCCACAAGACTTTGGTGCATGAAAGATTAAGCCCACATGCTCACGAGTTGTCAAAGTGCTGTGTATTAAATTCTGAATATTCCTTCAGTGACTACAGTACATTTACATTTACATTTACATTTATATTTAGTCATTCAGCAGACGCTTTTATCTATAGTGACTTACAAATGAGAACTTTACAAGTCAGAAGTTATGGTGAAAACCAACTATACTGTAAATTCATCAAACCTGATTGTCTTTTTTTCTACAACATGTATTTCTTAAAGAGATGCGTCTTTAGTAGTTTCCTAAAACTGTTTAGTGATTCCGCCTTACGGACAGAGTTAGGAAGATCGTTCCTCCATTTTGCAGTGGTGATCACCAGGGGGCGATCATCAGTGGAGCGAAGTGAACGAGACGGAGTGTATTTTGAAAAGATAGAGTGAAGGTAGGAAAGGCCAGATCCAGAAATGGTTCTGCAGGCCAGAGTCAGTGACTTGTACTGAATGCGAGCAGCTACAGGGAGCCAATGGAGGGACATGAGTTCGTTTGGGCTGGTTAAACACAAGCCGGGCTGCGGAGTTTTGAATTACCGTGACTAAAGCCATTTGTTTGCTATAACATCAAAACAGCTTTTGCTTTGCGTTTGGTATTTTGCACAGTTTATACTCTACGTTATGTATGGGACAAAAAGGTGCAGGTTGTCCTCATACAGCATGTGTGTAAAAGTCTGTGAATACCTGCTAATGAATAAAACATGCATCTCATCTCATCTAATTATCTTCCGCTTAATCCACTACTAGGGTCGCATGGGGGACTACACCATTCCGGGCAAGAATGTATTGGATAGGGCACCAATTCATTGCTGTGCACACACACACACTCACACACACTATATAGGGGCAATTTGGATAGAGGCAACTTTCATTCATTGACTCGTTTATCATCTTCCGCTTAATCCTCTACTAGCGTTGCAGGGGGTCCCCTATGCCCTTCCAGGGGAGAACGTTTTGGGCGCTGGGCAGATACACCCAGGTGGACTCACACTCACTCACACAATATTTGGGGCAACTTGAAGCAGCCAATTCACCTTGAATCCATTTTTTTGGACTGGAATACCTGGAGAAAACCCACACGGACATGTCGAGAACATGGGAACTACTCCCACCTGGATCCCCAGCGCTGAGAGGTGGACGCGCTAACCACTACAAACATACATGTAACACATTGGATTTGTATTTAAAGGCAGCGCAGCTCGTTAAAATCAGCTCTTTAATGAGTTCTGTAATGACTTTCGCACGTATTCCGGAACTGAAAGTGTCTTTACTTTGGTTCCAGTTTATCGCGAGTTAAAATGTAAAATTCTCAGAGCGTTAGATGAGATGTTTTCTTGCGAAAGGAGAACATGCCATTCACACATGGCTTACTGAACCAATACAGAACTATTAATTATGCAGACACTAATTTCGGTAAACTCATTAGTGGAACAAATTCATCCCGCTTGTCTTATTAGGATGCAATAATTTTAGTCTAAGGCAGAAATGAAACATGACAGGTAGGTCTGTGACTCCATTAATAAAAATGTTATTAAAAGAGATTTCTCTGCGCCGCTGCACCCAGACTGAGCGTCTTCAGGGCTCGCGAAGAGGTCCGGAATAAACTATTATGTATTACAAATTCAAGGGGATTAAATCCCACTGACATGCCCCCCTGTGAGGAAAGTAGCTGGACAAGAGAGTGATAAAGAGGAAGGAAGCAGTTAGTGTGGGAACCTGGCTTCTATTAAACCCGTCATTATTAGTCCTTTCTCAGGACGCTGATGTGCTAATGGCGGCTTTCCCGTGCAATTCATTAGACTTTAAATTCATTGTATGTGTTATTGCCTCCTCTCTCGTCACCCCTTCCACACTGCGCACATCCATTTTTAAAAAAACATATCTCCAACCACATAGTGTGCAGTTGGTCCATTTATAGCCGACTTTATTCTCCTCACAGGCCAGCTTATCTGTCAGGCATAAAATCCAAATCCCTCGGCTCGCGATGTTTATCCGTCCAAAACCAAACATGCCTGAATATGTGCCTTGTGTGCCTCTTCAGGCCACTAAATGCTCATTAAAATACGGCCTTATTGAAATTGGTATTGGCTCAAACAGGCACTGAATGAAATGTTGTGTGTGTGTGTGTGTGTGTGTGTGAGCGTGGTTTAAAAGGATAAGAAATCACCATTTTCTCATTTTAATCGTCCCGAATGCTGCCTCAATATAAGAGGTCTGCAAAGGCTGCGCATTGTTGTTACGAACGCTGGTTTTGAATTTAACGCACATTTGTGTGTGTGTGTGTGTGTGTGTGTGTGTGTGTGTGTGTGTTTGTCATCAAATATAAAAACAAGGTAGAGTCTTGGCCAAATGTCGTTGGAGCTCGAGGTAAAGCCTTCTAAAGGTTTCTCATTAAGTCTGCAGAGGAAGGACGTGTTTATCTACAGGAAATAAAGTCATTTGCGAGTTATGAGTCTAATACGATGACAATCAAAACAGCAGCGAGTAAACACACTCCGTCTGGAACACGCTGTACGCTCACATCTGATTTCTTCACTGGCGGCAGATTTTCATTCTCCATACAAATTGAAATAGTGATTTCCTCAGATTATGGACTTCATGCTTTTTTTTTTCGTGCAGTAATTAAAAAAAAAAGAGTTTTTTTTTTAAAAGTCATTAGTTTATCCAGTGCGGCCAGTGCAGTACCCGAGTGCCACACGGTTATATGCTTGGTCCAGTAGAGTTTAACTGATTAAATCTTTCTTATCTCATCATATTATTAATCTTCTGAATACTCTATTGGGGTTGTGTGTGTGTGTGTGTGTGTGTGTGTGTGTGTTAGGGGAGGGTTCCTTATGCCCATTCAGAGTAGAACGTTTCAGATGCTGGGCAGATAAATCCAGGACAGGGCGTCCATCCACACACACACACACACACATGTGCACACACACTACATAGGGACAATTAAAAGCAGTGCTGTATGTAACTGTGTGAGGAATTCTCTACTGGGGTCACAAGGGGGGGGGGGGGTTCCCCATGCCCATCCAGGGGAGAGCGTTTTGAGGACTGGGCAGATACCCCCCAGCACAGGGTTCCAATCTATTACTGAGCACACATTTACTCACACCCACACTATGTAGGGGCAATTTAGTGTGTTTAATTTTACCTTGAATCCATGTTTTTGGACTTTGGGAGGAAACCGACACGGGTAGAACATGGACACTCCACTCAGAACCTGGACCGCTAGTGCGGAGAGGAGGAGAACATGCTAAACACTACATTACCATTGAACAGTAACCGGTGGCCGTATTTCCGCTTCACAGCTGATCTAAAATGACCATAAAAGGCTTTTTAACGTTGATGTGGCGCTTGGCGTGACCTACCACGGCGTGATCAGCGCTGTGGATTCTGATGCAGGACGTACCTGCAGAATGCCCCTCCATCTGACGAACCTGAGGCATCTGCTTTTAATGACCACGTTAATATTTCACTTTGAGTTTGTGGTGCTGCCCGTCTCATGTGACCTGATCTCCATCCTCGTCCTTAGAGCCAGGCTTTGTGCTTGTGTTTTTACCAGCTGCTCTCTCTCTCCCTCTCTCTCTCTCTCTCTCGCTCAGCTGACGGGCCGATTCATTGGTTGTTAAGTTAAAAAGGCAATTCACTGCGACTGGCTACAAATTTCCGTCCGACTCGGTGATCATTAGTCGTTTTACCTTCATTGACTCCGGCTGTCCATGCAGGAGATTAAAGATGCTTTTAGAGGAACTCATGGCTGAGGCGTTTTTTTTAACGATGGAACAGAAAGTGTGTACAGGAGTGCGTTTAACGGCCTCCCAACACTTCATCTGAATTAATCCAGACCTCACAGCCGAGTCCGTCGCTCCACTCGGGCCTCACGTCTGCTGACGCAGACGCCATGGCATCCTAATGGAAAGATTTGTGGACTTTGCACGGCTCGCAGAGTCCCGGCTTTCGTCAGAGCGGAGCGGACGCCGGTTCTGATCACCGAGACCCAATCGAAACTCGATGCCATGCCCAGAACAAGAACCCATTAAACACAGACGAGGTGCGGGAGACGGACGCTTTAAAAAGGTCAGGATACGAGTTTTTTTAAGACATTTTAATTCCACGGCTCCTGCTGTCGGTAAACAAACAGTGTGTGTGTGGGGGGGTAGGGGGGCAACCAACCGTGTGGGACAGAACACTGAGCCAAATGAAATAAACATCATGAAAACAATATAAATTTCTCAGGCAATGTACACACTGTGGCTTAGTGGTTAACCTGTTCTCCTCTCAGGGCTGGGGATCCAGGTTCGAATCCCAATCCAAAAACATAGATTCAGGGTAAATTGAATGCACTAAATTGCCCCATACAGAGTATGAGTACGTTTGTGTGAGCCCATTGATGGATTGGCGCCCTGTGCTGGATGTATCCACCCAGCGCCAGAAACATTCTCCCCTGGATACTAACCCCCCCCCCCCCATGACCCCAGTAGATGATTGAGCGGAAGATAACAAATTAATAATAGTGCACATCTTACATATAATACCTCAGATGCACACATGGGCCCTACAAGCCTGAACATACGTTGGGTGGTGCTACTTCGGTGCTACTGCGCAAGTGCAAAGCCATTTGGGGAGCACACGCACCCCAAAATCAATTAAGGAATGAAAGGGATATGATCGCTCACCGGTGGAACGCACCAAACGCAGAGAAGATAATAATGTCCCAGCTTCCCCCACTCAAAACAGCGCGCCAATTCACTGCGGGATGCTGGGAGCAATTATGAGCGTCAGGTGCATCAGCAGGTGCATCAGCAGGTGGATGGGTGAGATGCACCTGAGCCCCATCAGCACCAGGAGAACCTTCAGGTATAAACAGTACATAAAACATTACAGCCGTACATTTATATACTTGAAGCATCGGTGAAGATGGCATGTTCTCCCGGTGCTGTGCCTGTGTGTGCAGGTAAATTAAAGACGTACATGTCATCCATCCATCATCATTATCCTCTACTAGGGTTGCGGGATCGTCCCATGCCTATCCAGGGGAGAACATTTCGGGCGTTGGGCAGATACACCCAGGACAGGGGGGCAATCTATCACCGAGTACACATTCACTCACACAGACACACTCTATAGGGTGCAATTTGGAGCATTCAATAGACCTTGAATCCATGTTTTTGGACCGTTGGAGGAAAAAGGAGAACATGGAAACTTCACCCAGATGAGAGGAGAACATGCCAAGCACTGAGCCACCGGCGCCGCCCACGTACATGTCATGAGATGTTTACAGTAAACATACACAATGCACATACAAGAAGCTAATTAACGAGGCTTCGTTAGAACACTTGCTTATTTGAGAACCTCCTCAACGAGAGCGCAGAACATCGGCGAGCACAGGGCTGACACTCGGCATGCAGATGAAGTGCAGCCTCGTGAGTTCTTCAGACGTGCCTTCCAAGCTTTGAAGCGTCGCCGCCCTCGGCACCTGCCCCCCCCGCACAGAGGACCGAGCCAGCAGCGTAATTCGGTCAGAGTAACATGTCGGGTCACAAACTCCCGAGTTTAATTACGCCGCTTATAAACTCTCCCCGTCGCTGCCTTGGCCTGCCGCCGAATAAATAATTCAGAATAAAGGATTATTAAATGAATGGCGTTATTAAAGCTCCGGCGCGGCGCCGCCGCTCAGGCGTGAGGCCCTCTGATATCTCGTGGGATGAGGACGTGCTGATTGGCGGCGGGGCCTTTCTGCAGACTTAATTAATACGTTCGCGACAGACTTGCGAGACTAACGGCGCCGGAAACGGGCCTCTAAGAAGTTCTAGAACTTTTTGTAGTCACGTTGGCGCGACGTCGACGTTTTATCATCACCCGCTTTCATGTCATGAAAAGGCCTCGCCGGGTGGAGGTTCCGATGCAGAATGCAGGGGACAATGAGGTGGGGGTGGAGGCAGCGGAACGTCACAGCGCCACGATGTCTTTCACGATGTCTTTCACGATGTCGTACAGAACCTTTAATGACAGCGTGACGTCTTACCAACCAAATAACCCGCCGAGGTGCTGAGGTGAGAACAGGTTCCACGGTCTTGCAGTAAACTTTTAGAAACATCGTTAATGACGATCTCATTATCTCAATACCTCATTATCTTACACGTAATCCTATACTAGGGTTGTCGGGGGAGGGGGGGGGTTCCCATACCCATACCCATCCAGGGGACAACGTTTCAGGCGATGGGTAGATACTACCAGGACAGGGTGCCAATCCACCGCTGTATATAGCAAGCACTATATAGGGGCAATTTGGAGCATTTAATTCACCTTGAATCCAGGTTTTTTTTAGCCTGTGTGAGGAAACCAGAGAACCCTGGAGAATCCCACACTGATCGTGGGGAGAACATGCAAACGCCACCCAAATCGGGATTCGAACCTGGATCCCCAGCCCTGAGAGGAGAACATGCCAAAGCACCGAACCACCGCTCGTTGGTAGTTAATAACGAATTAATATTGGTTAATTAACTAATTGGTTTTCAGTAACTCCCCCCTCCCCCCAACTGATCTTTCAGGGGGTCTGGGGTGTAAATCGTATCTCTGTCACTTTTTCTTAATTGTTTTTTTTGCTTCTCGTTTAATTAGTCCTCTCGTTTATTCTCATTGATTCCCCTCTCGGTCCGCAGCGCGGGCCCTGGCTGGTACGCCGGCGGTGGAGGCGGCGTGATGGAGGTCGGCTGGTGGAGGTGACTCGGCGGTTTTGCGCTGCATATTATTTTCGGAGAAATGAGCCGAAGTTCGGAGGATCCTCTGCTTCATCAATGTTGGGCCCGTGGGCAAGGCTTCCCTTCAAATTGCCCTCTTTGGTATTCAGAGGGGGCAGGGGGGGGCAGGAGACGGCCGTCTGCTCATTTACAGAAGTAGAGCGGAGCAGAAACGATGGCCGCCCTGTAGCTCAGGCGCGTCCTCGTGCCGAATCTCCCGCCCCTGACATCAAGCCTCCGCCTCGACCTCCGCTCCCCCGGCGTCCTGACGCCACCGGTTCTGTCCCGCGCCGATTACTCGCCCGTCTGCTGCAATTTCCCGCATAATGATGCGCAGCACCGAGGAAATGGCAGGGAGGCATTAACGGAGGCGAGAAGCGCTGAGTCAGGGGCGTCAGGGTCACTCGCCCTGCCCCGTCCTCCCTCGCAGACTTCTAATGACCCGATGGGTTGTGCCGGCACAGATGAATATGGATGCCACGTTGCGGAACGTTCTCTATTTTTTTTCCCAACGCCGGAACTGAAACCCGTCAGCATTCGTTCGTTATCTAATCCAGATGCTTTAATTAGTCCAAATTAGGGACTCACCCCAATATTTAGAGGACAAACAAATCTGTGGCCCTGTAACAAACCAACACAAACACAAGGAGAACATTCATCCATGGGAGGGGGGGTCCCCATGCCCATCCAGGGGAGAACGTTTCGGGCCCTGGGCAGATACACCCAGGACAGGTTGCCAATCTATCACTGGACACTCACTCACACACACACACTCTATATGGGGCAATTAAGAGCATTCAATTTTACCTTGAAGCCATGTTTTTGGATTGTGAGAGAAAGTTGGAGGACCCTAAGAACTGGGAGAACATGGGAAAAGAAAACCCCACCCAGATTCGAACCTGGGTCCCCAAGTGCTGAGAGACAGATGGTTTTGTTGGCAGTTTCATTCATTCATTGTCCAATTAATCCTCTATTAGGGTCGTGGGGGGGAGAGTTCCCCATCCAGGGGAGAAAGTTTCGGGCGCTGGGCAGATACACCCAGGACAGGACGCCAATCTATCGCTGGGCACAAACTCACACACACACACTCTATATGGGCAATTTAAATCATTTACTTCATGTTTTTGGACTGTGGGAGGAAACCAGAGAACCCGGTGGAGACCCACGCAGACACGCGGAGAATATGCAAACTCCAGCCAGATAGGGATTCAAAGCTGGAATCCCCAGCGCTGAGAGGAGAACATGCCAAACCACTAAGCCACCATGCCGCCCCAAGGAGAACATGCTAATTGCAAATAAATTGGAGCCGAGCTGTCCTGCTCTTCGCACCATTTGCCCCCTGAGTCAAATGTTTCCCTTTAATCATTTTGTCGTCTTCTGTTTATTTAGCGTGAGATTAAACTCATTAAACTAAATCTCAGATTTCCTAAATCACAGTCTTTTTGCCTCGTTTTCACCACCGGGGGCAATAATTAGGGAGGGAACGGCACACTCTGATTGGAGTCTTTTCCAAACGGTAACAAGCTCCCTCTGGAACAGAACGCGAGGTGGAGAACGTTCCAGAAGTCACCTAGGCAACAGCGGAGCAGCCATTTATTCGGTGGGAGGAAGATTAGCCCGTCCTCATCAGCCTCTTCCACGTCAAGTGCACGGCGGCGCTCTAATTACCGGTGAGAACGGAGCGGCGGCGTGATCTCAGCCTCGCCCCCCGGTGGCACGGAAACCTGGGTGTCTGTTCTATTTGCTTTTAGTTTTTTATTGAAGTGAAAATGGCACTGCAGCGCATGCTGCCCTCGCCGGAGCCGGTCAAGAACCGATGCCCAAGCTAAGGAGCCCTGAGGGGGAACGTGAGGGAGTTAATGAGGGCTGAGAGGAACGAGAGAACGAGGGGCGTCGTTACGCTTCGTCACCATCACTGTTATCATCCTGTATCACAAAACCACCAACTCACCCCCTGACCAGACAGCGTGTGTGAGACGCTCATACGAGGACAGGATGCCAACCTATCGCTGGGTACACACTCACTCACTCACTCACACACACTCTATATGGGGCAATTTGGAGAATTCAATTGACCTTGATCCATGTTTTTGGACTGTGGGAGGAAACCGGAGAACCCGGAGGAAACCCACGCGGACACGGGGAGAACATGGAAACTCCACCCAGATTGGGATTCGAATCAGGAACCCTTAACGCTGAGGGGCGAACATACCAAACCACTAAGCCACCGTGCCGCCCTATCCCATGAATCCATCCATTATCCTGTACTAGGGCTGCGGGGGGTGGGGGGGGGTTCCCCATGCCCATCCAGGGGAGAAAGTTTTGGGCGCTGGGCAGGTACACCCAGGACAGGGGGGCAATCTATCAGTGAACACACACTCACTCACTCACTCACACACACACACTTTATATAGGGCAATCTGGAGAATTCAATTGACCTTGCTCCATGTTTTTTGGACAGTGGGATGATGAGCGACGATGATGAGAACCTTAAATATTTAAATATGCAAATGCAGCGACTGAAAGGCAAACGTTTTCAGAAGCATGTTAAGGAGAAACATCATCAACCAAAATTGGAAAAAGGAATCAATCGGGGGTCCGGGTGCGAATCCAGCGCGTCCCCACCGTCCGCCGTGTTGATTGAACTGATGAGCATCCTGCGGGTCCGAGGTCAGCGCAGCTGCGCGTGGCGACCACCTGAATGGAGTTTGCATGAGGTCCAGACCTCATTACGACCTCGGGACGGAGTCTGGAATCCAATCTGGGGTTGAGATTGATGAGATTAATTCTAATCCTGAGTCCAGACGTCACGTCCAGTTCATTCCATCAGTTCTGTGCTGATGTAAAAATGTTCTCGTCTGAGGTTCTGAGGTTCTGAGGTTCTGCAGAAGCATGTTGAGAGTTAAGACTGAGAGTCTCGAGCTCAGATAAACCACGATGTTGTATTAAAGGCTGTAAAACAACATGATGCTGAAGAAGACTGTGATGATTAACTCATTTAAATAGATATACCTAATAATAATACCTGATTCCTATTGGACGAGCGGCCTGCAGGGGAGAGCATGGAAACTCCACCCAGATGGGGATTCGAACCGGGAATCCCCAGCGCTGAGAGGAGAACATGCTAAACCACTAAGCCAGCGTGCCGCCCCGTGTAGAGTATCTACCGTTCTAAACGTTCCGTTGTAATTGCACGGATTCAAAATGTCAGCGACGTTCTTCTGACAGAAGGGAAACGTTTCCGCCGAGGGAAACGGCAATTAGCCGCGAGTTTGATCTGATAAAAAACAACGAAGAAAAACAGGCGGAACTTTGATTCCCTGCAGAATGACTCAGTGATTCGTAATGAGTTCTGTTTGGTGTTAAACCTCTTTAGAAGCCGTTTTTTTTTTGACGAATGGAGCTCAGCGGGGATCTCGTTTTAAACAATCCATTAAGAAAAGTCCTGTTTCGACGCGTCGGCTTAATCTCGCCGTGCTTCGGCTTCCCGACGCTCTCGCCGGCGCGTTGACGAGAGGGTGATTAAAACGAAATTTCATCTGGTGCCACCGATTTAAAGGTAATGTTTTTATTAGATTCTCATCACATGTACAATCAGCACGCTGCCAGCTAAATAAAAAATAAAAAAAGGAACGGAACGTGGGATTAAGACTTTTTTTTTTTTATTGTCTCACCGTGGATTCTAACATACAGAAGGTAGGACGCTCGACTGCGGAACCTGACGTCGGCTTGTTGGAGACCCATTTTGGCTTAATGGACATTGACGAGGAATCCTGGGAGCAAATTGATCCTGGTCCAGATCTGGCCCACGTGCTGCATTTTCATCCGGCCCACTCGTAAGTTAAAAGTGCATTACTGACGAATCTCTACGAACCCCGGACACGCATACATTTATATTTACATTTATATTTAGCCGACGATTTGATCCAAAAGCGACTTACAAATCAGAACCAGCTACACTATAGAATTATCAAACCTAAATTAATTAATTAATTTTTCCTACAACGGGTATTTGTTAAAAAGATGCGTCTTCAGTCAATTCTTAAAAATGCCCAGTGACTCCGCCTTATGGACAGAGTTGGGACGATGGTTCCACCGTTTTGCAGTGGTGAATGCCACGGAGTGAGATTGAGATTCTTGGTGAGGTGGAACCACCAGGCGGCGCTCCTCACTGCAGCGATATCAACAAGCTGGAGTGTACTTTAAAAATATAGAGTGAAGGTGGGAGGGGCCAGATCCAGAGATGGTCCTGTAGGGCAGGGTCAGTGAGTTGTACTGAATGCAGCAGCTACAGGAACCAATCAGAGAGAGGAGAGGTGGATGATAATGGATGGACGGATGGATGGACATCACGGCTTTACGGTCCTTAGCTTTCCAAAAGTAAACGATTGTCCCAAACGTTGGGGAAGGTGCTCGATTTTATAAACCTGTGACAGAGCGACTGAACGACACGCCCGAATTTATTAATGAAGACGTTCGTCTTCATCGGTTTGAATCCCCATCTGTGTGGAGTTTCCATGTTCTCCCCGTGTCCACGTGGGTTTCCTCCGGGTTCTCCAGTTTCCTCCCACAGTCCAAAAACATGACTGAAGTCAATTGAGATCTCCAAATTGCCCCATAGAGTGTGTCTGTGTGAGTTAGTGTGCGTCCAGCGATAGATTGCCCCCCTGTCCTAGGTGTATCTGCCCAGCGCCCGAAACGTTCCCCCATGGATGGGCATGGGGACCCCTTCCCCCCCCCGTGACCCTAATATAGGATAAAGCTGAAGATAATGGAGAATGTATCAGATCTTCACCCCTCTCTTGTCCCGCGGACGCCTCCCCCTGCTCCGCATCGCCCCCGTCGGGTTCTGCTCGGCGGTTTTTCCATCTCATGTTGTTATTTTTGGTTCCGTCGCTGTCACACCGTCGTCACTCCGACGGGAAAATGATTCGCAGCGACGACAAGATTATGAAGAGATTGGTATTCTCCGTCGCACTCGCGTCCGCGCTCTCGCGCTCCCTTCTCCCGTCATTGTCTCGTCGACAGGCCTCGACGCCGAGTGTGCGCTCTTTTTCTGTCTCGGTTTGTTTACCACACACACACACACACAACACACCGACACACACACACACACACACAGAGAAATGGGGCTACCTCATAATGCAGTGCGTGAGGTTTGTGAGTATTTATGAGCTTTAATACACAAATTAGGAACTAAATGGCACAGCAGATAATGTACAGCGATTTGTCTGAGTGTGTCAGTGTGTGTGTGTGTCGTCGGTGTGTTGTGTGTGTCGGTGTGTTGTGTGTGTCGGTGTGTTGTGTGTGTCGGTGTGTGTACTTCAGTGACACATATCAAAGCTAATTTCGTGCAATGTTACGGGCCAGGCTGCAGGTTCAGCCCTTTAATTCCATTAAGCAGAGAGTCTGCCATCAGAGGACAGGAGCTCTTATATCATAGTGTTGCATGATATTTACAGCCGCTTTCAAACGCTGGCACACACACACACACACACACACACACACACACACACACACACAGCCTGACAGCCCATTCACAGCGTTTAATGCACTCACTCAGACCAACGCTGTTTCCTTGTCAGAGAACGATGGTTCCCAGTGGGCAGCATCACGCTCGCCTGCGCTCGCCTGCGCTCGCCTGCGCTGCATAAATCACCATCCTGTCTGCGAGTTTATTACAAAGTTTGTTTACGCATTCCTTTATTCGACGCGACGGAATGGATGGTCTACTGTTCGTTCAGTATGATCGCCACGATGGCGGGTTTATCACCTGAAGCAATAAAGCTACTGACCAGCAGCAGGACGGCAACGTCCCCCTGAATCACAGAAGACAAAGTGATAGACATCCCGGCGTTGTCCCATCACATCATATAAAAAAAAATAATACAGTCAAACCTCATACCAGCTCATATCGTGTGAAATGACTTTATCCTTAATTAATTCTGCTTGTGAAGAATACAATTTAGTATCAAATGGGCAATTTATCCACAAAAAACAAACTTTTATTATTCATTCATTCATTATCTCCCGCTTCATCCTCTATTAGGGTCGCGGTGGGGTTCCCTATACCCATCCAGGGAAGAACGTCTCGGGCGCTGGGCAGATAGACCCAGGACAGGGTGCCAATCCATCGCTGGGCACACACTCACTCACACACACTCTATATGGGGCAATTTTGAGAATTCAATTAACTTGATCCATGTTTTTGGACTGTGGGAGGAAACCGGAGAACCCGGAGGAAACCCACGCGGACACAGGAAGAACATGCAAACTCCACCCAGATGGGGATTCGAACCAGGAATCCCTAGCGCTGAGAGGCAAACGTGCTAAACCACTGAGCCACCGTGCCGCCAAAATTTTATTAATTACCACTAATTAGTTAATTGTTGATTCATGTGTTGTCATTGACGACGAACAGTTGTGCAAAGTTTCAGCTTAATAACGGGATAACGGGAAGTGGGTTAAATAGTATCTGAAAACTAGGGTTGCAAACTAGTGGTTCCCCATGCCCATCCAGGGGAGAACGTCTCATGCGCTGGGCAGATACACCCAGGACAGGGCGCCAATCTATCGCTGGACACACACTCACTCACACAGACATGCACACTTTATATGGGGCAATTTAGAGAATTCAATTGACCTTAATCCACGTTTTTAGACTGTGGGAGGAAACCAGAGAACCCGGAGGCAACCCACGCAGACACGGGGAGAACATGGAAACTCCACCCAGGTTGGGATTTGAACCGGAGAAGAGAACATGCTAAACCACTAAGCCACCATGAAAATGGCCAATTTATATATAGAAAATAAAATTTAATAAATTACCACTAATTAGTCAATTAATTTTTTTTAAATTAATTTATGTGTTGTCATCAGTGACGAACCATTGTGCAAAGTTTCAGCTTAATAACGGGATAACGGGAAGCGGGTGAAATAGCGTTTGCAAACTTTTAACCCACAGACAAACAAACAGATGAAGCTGATATAGGGGCGTTAAAAAAACATAATTAAAATAAATAAAAGAGAGTAATGCACTTTTTATCGTAACGTTCGTTAACGGATGTTTTTTTCAATGCTGATTTTCTGTATAAAATGTAATGTAAGTTTGAACTCTGCACAAACGAAATTAAACAAAACCAAAGTGCAAAAAAGGGGGCTTAGCAACCCGGCCATCCAACAGCTGCAGCGACTGTCCTTAGACACCAGGGGGAGCCCGTGTGCATTGTTGCTCTACGTGACGGCTAGCGACTTACTGCACGCCACCCGCTCGTCTCTTTACGGGAAAATGACGTGACCTACAGCACTTTGCTGCCAACAGATGCCCAACGACCGACTTCCCACCCCTGACTTACAAACGCAGGGCAACTTAGATTCGACCAACGACCTCCATATGACCTTCAGCTTGAGAAATCTAATCACATGACCGACTCTCATGGTCTTCGCCTAATGCATTTAAGATCTGCATTTCCTCGTATATTAAATAAAGGGACGTCTCGATGTTTGGGATATCGTATTAGATATTTTATTTTATATAATTTCCTCCCGTAGCGTCCTGATGCGGGATCATTGATGACGCCGGGCTGGACGCTGACCTCCCGGCACCGCGGACCCTCCTGGCCTTCCATTCTCTCCGAATCTTATCATATCAGAGTTGGACATGAAGTTCACATTGCCATGCCCTTTTCTCTTTCCTTCTAAAGCAGAGGGGCTGATGGGTAGGTGGGGGGGGGGGCAGTATGTCATGTGTCTCTATGTAATTGTTTTTGCAGACAAAAGATAAAAATAGCTACAGCCCAAGCGAGGGTGGCACCCCGGGACCCCACAGGGTCCTCTGAGACGGGTCATTGGACGGCTAAAATTACAGACACCCCATGGACGAGGCACCTCACTGTTATTGTTAGCGGACGTCGTGACTCCTGGACGAGGTCTGTCCACTTTAAAGTGAATCAGGTTCCTGAAGTGAAGTCCTGCGTTGGACTCTGAGAACGGCGGAGTGAAGACACGGATGCACTGCACCGCTCGGCGGGATGAAGAGGCGTAATTGATAATAAGGGAGTTCTAGCTGCAGGGTTGCAGGACTGTGGGAGGACGTTCTAAAAGCGCTCTGTTCTAACTTTACCGTAACTTTACTTTGAAATCTCGCCTGCTGTTTTCGTCATGGCAAATATTTCTGGTGAGTAAACGACGTACAACCATAAAACAGCATCTATCTCTACGGGTGGCTTAGTGGTTGGCATGTTCTCCTCTTTCGAATGCCAATTTGGGTGGAGTTTCCATGTTCTCCCAGTGTCTGCGTGGGTTTCCTCCGGGTTCTCCGGTTTCCTCCACCAGTCCAAAAACATGTATCGAGGTGAATTGAATTCTCCAAATTGCCCCATATAGAGTGTGTGTGTATTTCTACTGCGAAAATGTGAAAATCACTTTATCAAAGCTGTAAATAACGGTGGCCAGGTGGTTGGCAGGTTCTCCTCTCAGCACTGGGGATTCCCAATTCGAATCCCAATCTGGGTGGAGTTTCCATGTCCTCCCCGCGTCCACGTGGGTTTCCTCAGGGTTCTCCGGTTTCTTCCCACAGTCCAAAAAACATGGATCAAGGTCAATTGAATTCTCCAAATTGCCCCATATAGAGTGTGTGTCTGTGTGAGTGAGTATCCAGCGATAGATTGGCGTCCTGTCCTGGGTGTATCTGCCCAGCGCCCAAAACGTTCTCCCCTGGTTGGGCATGGAGAACCCCCTCTCCCCCCCCCGCAACCCCAGTAGCGCAGAAAGCAGAAGATAATGGACGGATGCATCTATCTCTGGCAAACCCACCGCCGCCCGCAGAACCCCCGACGCTACCTCCATCTGTATAAATACACGAACTCATGAACCAATTCCCCCGTTTTTTCGGCTGACAGACTGACGGAGTAATTACGTGTTATTTTTAATAGCGGGACAGATTTGGATGCACACATCATTAGGACGACGGCGCGGCGTTGGCGCTCCTCACGCTCTGATGGATATCAATCTGTGCAGCTCTGTGCAATCTGTACAGCCTCGCGTCCTCGGCGTGCATTCGATTTCATTACAGACACTGTACGCCGCCCACTGCGGGACCGGATTCTACCAGACCGCGAGCTGCCCTGGGAAACACGAGTGGCCCCGGGGCCGGGCTCACCGAAGCCCAGATCTAACGGGAGGACGTTTCCGTCCGAGGCGCTGATGTTTTTATCGTAGATTTTTTTTTTTTTTTCGAGATGACGGCTGCATTTTCTGAACGTACGGAGGACCGTGAAGGGTTCTGTCATTCGCTCAAATCCAAAGAGATTAATAAGTGAGGCAGAAAGGGATCCAATCACACAGCCCAACGAATCAGGGTTCAAGTCCACGGACTCGAATGTGATTCGAACCTGTAGCCTTTTGGGTGTTCGGATGCAAAGACTAGGATTCCATTTGTGTGTATTTGTGTGTGTGTGTGTGTGGGGGGGGGTGCCAATCCATCACGGGGCACACACTCACTCACACACACACACACACACACAGACACACACCATACAGGAGTAAATTAAAGGAGGGCAATTTAGAGCAGCCAATTTACCTTGATTCCATGTTTTTGAACTGTGGGAAGAAACCTACACGGACATGGGAATTCGAACCTGTAGCCTTTTGGGTCTTCAGATGCAAAGACTTAACCCTGTGTGTGTGTGTGGGGGGGGCAACGTTTTTGGGGGTTGGGCAGATACATACAGGACAGGGTGCCAATCATTCACCGGGCACACACTCACACACACAATAACTTAATTATTCATTTCAAATGGGGCAATTTAGAGCTGAAACGAAACCAATAAAGACACGGGGAGAACCCAGATCTATCTGTTATGAACACGACGCCCACTCCTCCAAAGGGACTGGAGGTGCGACCCGGAGCCAGGTCGCGCAGGACGAGAGGGAGCGGGGGTTTACGTGACCCTCGTCCTCTTATTTATGATCTTATTATTTAGGCTCGTCCGAAAATGAGGGGGTCATAAAATAAAACGCACCAAACATCAGTCACGCCTCCTGCCGATGGACGGTATTTAGAGTCGATTGATGACATCACGGGGACAGAGACGTCTTCATTACTCCTGCGGCTCCGTCGAGAGCCGGGTTCGTCTGTCACGTCCGTCCTGCGGCTGCAAACTGACCACCTGACCTTTATAGCCTTTTAATCAAGTGTTCGTACGGAGCGCGCTCAGTGTGGAGTCTGTGCACAGTCCCACTGTTCAACAAACACACACACACACACACACACACACACACACACACATACATACACACAATGCCAACCCTGTTACTGATGACACCTCACATCACACACACACACATACACACACACAAACGCAATGCCAACCCTGTTACTGATGACACCTCACATCACACACACACACATACACACACATACACACAATGCCAACCCTGTTACTGATGACACCCCCCCCCCCCCCCCCCCCCCCCCCCCCCCCCCCCCCCCCCCCCCCCCCCCCCCCCCCCCCCCCCCCCCCCCCCCCCCCCCCCCCCCCCCCCCCCCCCCCCAACCGACAATCAACAATCGACCACCCAAATGACACCTGTTCTGAGAGCAATAGAGAACAGAGAACCAACAGGGGACAACAACAACAAAGACCACAGGTGGACCGCAGCCGCGTCTCATGTCCTCATGTTGTTTTTTTTTGTGTTATATGAATTTAGTGACGTATACAGATGATATTGTTCTTGAGTGCAGCAGCAGAGGAGGCAGCGCTGAGGACGCTGAGGACGTGCGTGAGGCCGCAGACCTTTTCGTCCATGTCTTTCATCCGTCTGCCTTTGATGTCTGCCTCGTTTCAGTAAACTGATGAAGGTTCACACCTGAAGGTCGTCCCCCCCCACCCCGGCTTTCACTTCAGATAAGAACTGCTGCTCTGTCTCACAACGGAAGATTGTCTGGTGCATTCTGGGAGTCCGGTGTCAGGCTTTCTGCTGGATCAGAAGACATTTGTGTGAGAGAGAGAGAGAGAGAGATGAGAGATGAGAAGGTAAACAGTACATTTTGTGGAGATAAAGACAACGACACAAACGAGAGACGAACGAAAAGGAATGGGACGAGAAGAAGGAACGAACTGCAAAGGAACATAATGATGGAGGAGATGAGAGGACGAGAGGACAATGGAACCATAAACTGAGTGAGAGAGAGAGAGAGACACCTGAGGGTTTCGACCGTGATGAGAGGAGGATGTGGAGAGATCCATCCATCCATTATCTTTCACTTTATCCTCTATTAGGGCAATGCCCATCCAGGGGAGAACGTCTTGGGCGCTGGGCAGATACACCCAGGACAGGACGCCAATCTATCGCTGGACACACGCTCACACAGACACACTCTATATGGGGCAATTTGGAGAACTCGATTGACCTTGATCCATGTTTTTGGATTGTGGGAGGAAACTGGAGAACCCGGAGGAAACCCACGCAGACACGGGGAGGACATGGAAACTCCACCCAGATGGGGATTCGAACTTGGAATCCCTAGCGCTGAGAGGAGAACATACTAAGCCACTGTGCCGCCTCCCTCTCTCTCTCTCTCTCTCTCTCTCTCTCTATATATATATATATATATATTCATTCATTCATTATTCATTCATTGTCTCCCACTTATCCTCTATTAGGGTTGCGCGGGGGGGGGGTTCCCCATGCCCATCCAGGGGAGAACGTCTCGGGCGCTGGGCAGGCACACCCAGGACAGGGCGCCAATCCATCGCTGGGCACACACTCACTCACTCACTCACACAGACACACTCTATATGGGGCAATTTTGAGAATTAAATTAACTTGATCCATGTTTTTGGACTGTGGGAGGAAACCGGAGAACCCGGAGGAAACCCACGCAGACACGGGGAGAACATGGAAACTCCACCCAGATGGGGATTCGAACCGGGAATACCTAGCACTGAGAGGAGAACATGCTAAACCACTAAGCCACCGTGCCGCCTCTCTCTCTCTCTCTCTCTCTCTCTATATGTATATATAATTTATTATTTTTTTTTTTTTAAGTAAAATAATGCTGTCATCTGATTTTGGACTTGTCTTTTATTTATATAATTTTTTATTTAAAAAAAGAGACACGCAGAGGTATGCGTCAGCGTTCTCATTGCCTTGGTAACCATCCTCCCTTCAGACCATCCAGAGACCCTTCTCTTTAAATTTGTGATGATGCTCAGAGGCAAAATGTCCAAATGCAAATCTAACCCACAGCATTTAGAATGTGGATTTTTGTTCATTAAAGTCTTTTTTAAAAAACAATTTCACTATTTTAACAGTTTACATTCTACATCTACTAAACTGCAAAGCCTCATAAGCAGATGTTCTCCGCTGTGACGCCCCCTAATGGAAGCCAGTGGAGAACAGCGCATCATTAACGCAGGACACAGACAGTGACAGCTGTAATTGGGCAAAAAACATGAGCGAGCTGCCGCCGTGCAGTCCTGCAGACCCGGAGTGCAGAGTGACGACAAGTCGGCGCTCACATCCCATTAAAATACTAATGAGTCGCTCGTTACACAACGAGTTTCTCAACGAGCAACACCGATCAAGATGCACTGAAGCTTAAACGCGTTCCGAACATCAACAATGTGGAGAAGGAGCCCAAAAAGCCTTAAAAAACACACAAAGCGTGAGGTCCAGGTGGACGCGCGCCGGTTCTGAATGTTTTATTGTTTCCTGCAGGCACTCCAACCAATCAGCATGCTTAAATAACAGACCTCAATATAAACAGCAATTCACATTGATATATGCAGTTAAGATATTATACAGGTAATGAGATGCAGCACACACACACACACACATAATACACACACACAGACAGTCGGTCTACAATGAGGTGTTTAAATCAGTGTCAGGAACACTTCTGCTCTTCGTCTGTAAATGCAAATGAAGGCGTCCTCTGATCCCAGATCAGCCGTGGCATCCGTTTAGGGGGTGGCCACGCTCGCTGGCACAGCATCAAAGCTCGCCGATAATGATACGCTATACCAGCTGAATGCTGGGGGACGCTGGGGGACGCTGGGGGACACGAACACACACTCAGCACCCACACAGGTGTGAATGAAAAGAGCCAGGGAAATAATCAGGCGCACAATACACACACGGGGCGTCGGGTGTACACACGAGAACCCGAGCACCGGGGGCACTCCCATCAATAGATTCCTCATGGGTAGGACATACTATTCTGGATAATAATAGACTGCGGCGCGCAAACCGACCTGGGACTTTAATTCCATGCTCTGAATCCATCCATCCATTATCTTCTGCTTTATCCACTGCTAGGGTGGGGGTGGGGGTGGGGGGGGGGTTCCCCCACACACATGGCCATCCAGGGGAGAATGTTTCAGGCGCTGGGCAGATACACCCACGACAGGGCGCCAATCTATCACTGGGCACACACTCACTCACACTCACACACTCTATATGGGGCAATTTGGAGAATTCAGTTGACCTTGATCCGTGTTTTTGGACTGTGGGAGGAAACCGGAGAACCCGGAGGAAACCCACGCAGACACGGGGAGAACATGGAAACTGCACCCAGATTGGAATTCAGCGGTCTGTTTGGCTTGTGTGTGTTATTAAGGTTATACAGTGTGCGTTGATCACATGCCTTACGGACGTTCTCTAAACCCAAATGGCAGTTCCATCCTTCTATCCATTATCTAGGGTCGCTGGAGGGGTTCGGTTCCCCATGTCCATCCAGGGGAGCACGTTTCCAGGACAGGACGCCAATCTATCACTGGACACTCACACACACAGACACACTCCATATGGGGCAATTTGGAGAATTCAGTTGATCGTGATCCATTTTTTTGGACTGTGGGGAGAAACCGGAGAACCCAGAGGAAACCCACGCGGACACGGGTGAGAACATGGAAACTCCACTAAGATATAAAATACAGCGTTCTGATTGGTCTGCCCTGTGTATGTTGTTAAGGTAATGCCGTGAGCGTCAATCACATGACTCACGGACGTTCTCTAAACCCAAATGGCGGTTGATCCAGCCATTATTTGAAGGTCACAGTGCCGGGTTCTACAGACGAGCCGGACCGCTCGCTCAATCGATGGAGGCTTTATTGAACGGCGGCTTTCCTCACCAACAAAGCAGCATGAAGTGGCGGCGGCTTTAACGCCTTTAATGGCTCCTTCATTGTCCGTTCGATGGCTTCCACGCCAAGAAAAAAGATTGGCAATAATTCTTAAGGACACTGATGAGCCGACGAGGTTCCGTGGTTACAGCTCCGGTAACGGGATGCAGCGCCATCGATCGGAGGTTTGAAAGATCTCATCAGGAGGTCCACTTCTCTCCGTGATAGCCCTCGCCTCATTGCTCCTGCGGGGGGGAATCGATGGGGTGGGACGTCGCCGTGTGGGTTTTTTAAACCTTACGTTGGGTGTTGGGTGGATTTAAAGCTGCTTTATGAAGATAACAGGAGTTCTCACTTCCAGCCGACGTGCCGATGTGGCTCCAGGTTCGAACTCGGTCACACGGAACGCACGCACGTGACAATTAACAATGTTTTAAAGATGGCACCGGCAGGAGATGTTGTTAAAAATACTTCAGCGTTGGTTTCCAGGCTCGACGTGGACGAGGTTCAGGAAACCTGAAGGGACCCCATTACAGCAGGTGGCCCGGAAATTTGCAGATGGAAAAATAACAGGAGGGGGACGTGTCCTCGCTGGTGGAGCTCGTTTAATGTCGTCTGCTTAATGAACAAATGCCGAACAGGTGGATCCATCCCATCGGGGAGCTTCTGAGTCTGGAAGGTGGCTTTGATTAATTTCTTGGACGCCCTCCCAGTCGAAGCAAACCTCCGAGACGGGTGTCGCAGAGACTGCAGGACTGGTGAGTGGTTCGGGTGACGGGCAGTCAACACATGGTTCAGACAGCGCATCCTCACTGCGGGAGCCCAGCGGCGTTCTCGAATACGAGGCGTGAAGAGGGATTTCAAAATAACATTCAATAATAACACTAAATGTAGAAATGGAGGATGATTTCCAATGGACCAACGGAAGACGTCTGCGGTTCTCATGATGTCCACATGTGGCGCTCTGGGTCTAAGCGGGATTTTTCAAAGGCAAAAAGGAACTGTTTTCAAATATCCTCCCCCATCATGTTCTGTAAATGAATACGTTTAGAACGCTTATCCAGCATGACTTCCACAATCTGAGACGTTGATGTTTAATGGACCATCGCTGGACTTCAACCCTCAACGTTCTGGTCTTGCTCACAATCAGAACAAACCCGCCCAAGCTTTATTCTAACGCGGCTGAACTCCTGACGACCTGACGTAAAGTGACGTAGAGGAACGCGTTGCCCTCCGTGACCATGACCATAGAAACTCAACGTTAATAAAACCACGCACATGGCAACACTGGCATTTCCACCGCGACCTCCAGGCACTTAGCAGGTTACATGGAAAAATGACACATGACATGCCGCCTCTGAGCTGGGCTCCGTCCAGGGTCCAGAACAGAAAACCGACACCACTGTCAGCCGCATAGCAGACCCCGAAATGTACATCAACAGGTGTTTCTCATCGAGGTCTTTGTCTTTTATTAGCTCATCCACAAAAGCTCTACTCCGTCCCCTACATACCCAGTTCAGTGGTGTATCTGTCTGCAGAGAAATCTCAGATGAATGCAAGTTCCAAAACATTACACAAAAACAAAAAAACATTACACAACAGCATGTGTGTGCGTCTGTAAATATATATATTCATTCATTCATTCATTCATTATCTCCCGCTTATCCTCTAGTAGGGTCGCGGTGGGGTTCCCCGTGCTCATCCAGGGTAGAACGTCTCGGGCGCTGGGCAGATAGACCCAGGACAGGGCGCCAATCCATCGCTGGGCACACACTCACTCACACACACACTCTATATGGGGCAATTTTGAGAATTCAATTAACTTAATCCATGTTTTGGACTGTGGGAGGAAACCGGAGATCCCGGAGGAAACCCACGCAGACACGGGGAGAACATGGAAACTCCACCCAGATGGGGATTCGAACCGGGAATACCTAGCACTGAGAGGCGAACGTGCTAAACCACTAAGCCACCGTGCCACCCTTATATATATATATATATATATATATATATCCATTATCTTCCGCTTTATCCTCTACTAGGGTCGCGGAGGGGGTTCAAATTGGGGCAATTTTAGAAAATTTACCTTGATCCATGTTTTTTGGACCGTGGGAAAAAACCGGAGAACCCGAAAGAAACCCACAGGGACACAGGGAGAACATGGACACTAGGATTTGAACCGAAAATGCCTAACGCTGAGAGGCGAATGTGCTGACCACTAAGCCACTGTGCCGCCTATATATATATATACAGTGGGTTGCAAAAGTATTCATACCCCTTGAACTTTTCCATATTTTGTCACATTACAACCACAAACATAAATATATTTCACTGGAATTTAATGTGAAAGACCAACACAAAGTGGTATACAATTGTGAAGTGGAATGAAAGTCATACATGAATCAACAATTTTTTTACAAATAAAAAACTGAAAAGTGCGATGTGCAAAATTATTCAGCCCCCCTGAGTCAATACTTTGTGGAACC
>JAFMOD010000143.1:152276-171269 GCA_019802435.1 Corydoras maculifer
ATTGTATACCACTTTGTGTTGGTCTTTCACATTAAATTCCAGTGAAATATATTTATGTTTGTGGTTGTAATGTGACAAAATATGGCAAAGTTCAAGGGGTATGAATACTTTTGCAACCCACTGTATATATATGTGTGTGTGTGTGTGTGTGTGTGTGTGTGTGTATTATTTGGACGATGTATCATTCTCAGCCTTGCAGTAGCACTGGCTTGGTGAGGGTGGTGTGTTAGTGTGTGTTGTATTGGTATGTTTTTATTTATTTATGGGGGTTCTGATTATTAGGGAACAGAACGCAATGGACTAACAGAGGACGTAGAGACATAGATGGACTACAATCTGTAATGGTAGAACTACAAAGTCCATCTATATCGTTAAGTGTATATAGTAAAGTCCATATTCTACATCCAGAACCACTGTCCTGTCTCCAGACCCTGAATGTCTCACCGCTATGGAATCTAACGTTGATCTAATGTTTGTTTGACTTTCGTTCCATAAAAATCGTTCCATAAAATCCATACTGTTCACTCTCAACTGTTAGATTTATAAATTATTATTTTAGATTCATTACTTTCGCTTCAGCATCACATCCACGAGTCCCTGAGTCCCGCCTCTGTCCTCCACTGACATCACCATCCACTACATCCCATAATAACATTCCTCTTTATTATGTTAAAGACCTGGACCGTACATGATAGTGTCATTTTAACAAAGAATCCACAGTCGCAATCAGCTTTACAAACGTTCTAAACCCTGCGGTCAGCGCCGTGTTCTGTGGCTCTGTGGGGACATCGTCTCAGGACGTCCCTCAAGCGCTTCTGCCGTCTCTGTTTTTGTCTCTGTCTTCACTTTGATTGAGCATAAACACCGAAGTACACCCGAACCGATGTACCGAGGGGGGGACGAGGACACGTCCTAAAAAACAAGAAGTTGTCCTGCGATGTAAACAGTTAGACGTCAGACCGCTCCGTCGCTGGGTCTGATCCCGGGCCGCTGTCCGACTCCAGCAGGGTCTCTGGTCGCTGCAGAGGCTCGGTCCCTTCTGAAGTCCTTGGCATTTGAAGAATACAAAAATGGAGCCGGGAAACGGAACATCATCAAAACAAGCGTAGCTGTGATTCCATATACAGTTTACATGTAAACAAACACAAACATCTCAGAATGGTCCATATTAAAGATTACAGAAACACAACAAAGCCATTAATATTACAGATCATATTTATATAATATTATATATATAATCTGATCCACGGGTTTCATCTGATTTACATTTGTATGTTTTAATGAATCCTGGAGACATTTGTATTTCATATGGGGTTCGAATCCCAATCTGGATGGAGTGTCCATGTTCTCCCCGTGTCCGTGTGGGTTTCCTCCGGGTTTCCCGGTTTCCTCCCACAGTCCAAAAACATGGATCAAGGTCAATTGAGGTCTCCAAATTGCCCCATATAGAGTGTGTCTGTGTGAGTGAGTGTGTGCCCAGCGATGGATTGGCGACCTGTCCTGGGTGTATCTGCCCAGCGCCCGAAACGTTTCCCCCCTGGATGGGACCCTAGTAGAGGATAAAGCTGAAGATAATATATGGATGGATAGATGGATGTTCTTACACCAGATCTCTTACTCTCTGGACATTTGGGTGTTCCCAGAAGTGCTTTGCTTGGACATGGCAAGGTTTTAATTTTCTCTTGTGGCTTGTGGATCAGACACTGGTTTGTAAACGGGAGAACCGAGGAAACGAGGGAGGGAGCAGACTCACCTGCCAAATGTTCCGGTTAGAACAATATGGAGATGATCTCTTGCACTAGGATTATATTGGTTGTTGGTGTGTGAACGTGGTAGCTTTGGCTATCGGGGGTTGAAATCCCGATTTTACTGAAGGTAAAACTCTTGACCTCTGAGCAAGGCCCTTAACCCTCATTGCCACAGGGGTGCTTTATCATGGTTCTGCCCCCAACCATCATATTGGGATATATGTTAAGTGGGGTTGGATCAAAGCATCTGCTAAATGACCCAATGAATATAAATTTGGATATGTACCTCAGGTAAAAACTGCAAGTATGAATCAAAAGCCCAACCCTAAAACATTTAGGAACAAGTGTCCATATGCATTTTGGCTGTAAAATCTATTTAAAGTTGTATTTTGTGAAACGGAAGGTAACTGGCTCTAATTTCTCAAAGTTCTCTTGGGATGATTGGTTTTACAAAAAAAAGAACGTCGTCTCCGTTCTCTACCAAAGTGCATTAAAGCAGGTTCCAAGAACCAAGGACCTAGACACACCCATTGTAGCCGTTAAAGTTCCTGCGTTGTGATGTCACTGATTATCTGAAAAGCAATACACAAACATACAGCGATGCTCAAAGCTAAATGGTTCCACCGATTCAAACCACCGATGGAACGGAACAACACCAGACGTCTTCGTCCTCTTTCCTGCGTTCTACAAATGGCGGCTAGGCCGGAAGCGTGTTGTAGAAGCTGGACGTCTCGGACACGGTCTTGGACATGCTGCGGGAGGACGAGCCGTTGGACGCCAGCTCCAGCGACGGACTGTGGACCACCGTGATGGTGGGTTCTGCGCGGCTGCTCTTGTACACGCTGGTCTGCGTGTGCAGGTAGCGCGTGGACTTCAGCTCCAGGCCTTCGTAGGACTCGGCGCTGATACACGGGCAGCAGCGGAACGCCTGCTTGAAGCCGGCGCGGAACCTGCCGAAGACACGCATCGACGGCTGTTTATATTCATTCATTCATTATCTCCCACTTTATCCTCTATTAGGGTCGCGGTGGGGTTCCCCATGCCCATCCAGGGGAGAATGTCTCAGGCGCTGGGCAGATAGACCCAGGACAGGGCGCCAATCCATCGCTGGGCACACACTCACTCACACAGACACACTCTATATGGGGCAATTTTGGAAAACTCAATAACTTGATCCATGTTTTTGGACTGTGGGAGGAAACCGGAGAACCCGGAGGAAACCCACGCGGACACGGGGAGAACATGGAAACTCCACCAAGATGGGGATTTGAACCGGGAATCCCTAGTGCTGAGAGGAGAACGTGCTAAACCACTAAGCCACTGTTTATATTGAGAGCTGAAATCTGAATGGGAGACTCGAGAACCGGAGTTCCGACAGCTCTCCGAAATATTACTCAGTCCCTTTGTGGGGCGCCGTTTTTTTTTTCTTTTCCTGTCACTTAAATGAGAAAGCACAGACCGCAGAATGAGAACCGCGAGGGGTAATGAGTCAGATGGAGGTGCCCCAGACAAAAGCCCAACAGCCCCAACGGCGCCTTCGTTAATCTGAGGGTAAGTGAGTTTTAAATGAAGCCTGCGCTCTAATTAATTATGTTTACACCGAATGATTAAGCCAATCAGTGCAGTGGGTGTGGCACAGAGCACCGGCAGGATTTCACTGTGGCCTTGCTTTAGTCAACGGAACGTTCCGAGCGTCAGACGTGGCGTTACCTGTCGTTGAGGCAGCAGTAGATGATGGGGTTGTACATGGTGGAGCTCATGGCCAGCCACATGATGGCCAGGTAGACCTGCTGGATGAAGGCTTGCTCGAATAAAGATGGGAAGAACTGGTGGAGCAGGAAGTAGACGTGGTACGGGAGCCAGCAGATGGCGAAGGTGCACACCACCACGATCATCATCTTCACCACCTGGACTCGGAGGAAGAGAAGGTCAGGGGAACATGGAGGAACCATGTGAGATGTTGGAATGATGTTGGGTTTGGTGCCTCCAGCCGGGCCGGGTGAGCGATAGTCCCAAATGGTAACGTCAGCCAAGTGGGAAGCCAATTTTGGGAATTTTCCCGCAATGAGAGCCACAGTGACCTCTACAGGTGGGAGTGCACTGGGTTAGCATTACGTGAAAGCTAGAAGAATCTGTTCAACTGATCATTACCATAAAGCGATGTATCGATATTTTATAATAAACGTCGCGGTGTGAGCGGAAGGACCTTGCGTTTCGCGGTGAGCTGCTCCTGGTAGCGGTTGGAGGAATCTCCCGGAATCTCGCTGGCCCAAAGGTTGAGTCCGACCACCAGATAAGCACAGCCCATCACCATCAGCGGCAGGAAGTAAATCAGAATCGCCACGCATACGTAGTAACTGGAAAATAAATACGATACAGAACGGTGAGAGAGGCGGGGGGGGGGGTTGTTGTGGGAGAACCCATGGTCGAGCCGTCGAGGTATAAATTGGTCAAATTACAGCAAATGAATCATTTAAAGCATTCTTCATACAATCAAAGCAACTTTTACAGTTTTTTTTTTACCTTTTAATCCGAAGTAGCAAGAAACTGGAGAAACAATGAGATTTTCTTTAAGGGCCACTGCTGTGGAGGGTCGAACCAACAAGCTAAACTTTTTTCATTCATTCATTCATTCATTCATTATCACCCGCTTCATCCTCTATTAGGGTCGCGGGGGGGTTCCCCATGCCCATCCAGGGGAGAACGTTTCGGGCGCTGGGCAGATAGACCCAGAACAGGGCACCAATCCATCACTGTGCACACACTCACTCACTCAAACACACTCTATATGGGGCAATCTGGAGAATTCAATTGACTCGATCCATGTTTTTGGACTGTGGGTGGAAACCGGAGAACCCGGAGGAAACCCACGCGGACACGGGGAGAACATGGAAACTCCACCCAGATGGGGATTCGAACCGGGAATCTCTAGTGCTGAGAGGAGAACATGCTAAACCACGTGCCTCCCTCAAGTTGAACTTAGTTTAACATGAAAACAATGCATTTTAAGGGATCTTTAACGTAAACGTTTGACGTAACGTTTGAGAGAACATGCTGACGCCAACAAAAACGTACTTATTTAACGCACGGGTTAACGATTAAACAGAATGAACCCTCCGTGTGGCATCACAAACTACCACCACCACGCTGTGAGCAGGTAATTATAAGAAAACTAAAGGAAATGGGTTTTTAAATGAGAACGGGGATCGTTCTACTAAAACAGACCCACGTCCAGACGAACGTATAATGTCTTTATCGTGTGTGCGACAGGTCTGCCCGTCCAAAACAGTAAAACCGGACGCTGCGGCGGCGTCCAGACTTTGCAATCAGGCCTTAATGGTGTCTCCTCTCAGGTGTAATCACTCACGGAGGAAATGACAACCCCAGATGTTCCCATCACAGAGCCTCCATTCAGAGCTGGAGGTGAGAACTCCATCCCAGAATGCTCGGCTTGACCACAGCCGCCTCCCGACGGACGCATAACCTCCCCTTCACCCAGCGGTGGCAGGACATCCAGCTTCCCATCCAAACACCAGGACGTGGGATTTATTATTCCAGCGTTATTCGGGACACCAGAGGAACGCGATCGCTCGCTCTCTCGCAGACGTCGACGTAAGCAGACTCGCTGATCATGAACAAATAAACGGGCTCCGTGGTGTTGGGGGGGGGGGTGCAGCTTCCACACCTTAATCACTCAAACACGAAGACCACCAGGTCAACAACCACTGCAAAGATCATTAACCGCCAACAGACACCGCGGACTCAACGAAGAGGGTACATATTTAATGAAATGATATATGAACACGGTGGCTTAGTGGTTTAGCACGTTCTCCTCTCAGCGCTAAGGATTCCCGGTTCGAATCCCATCTGAACTGTGGGAGAAAAGCGGAGAAAACCCACGTGGACATGGGGAGAACATGGAAACTCCACCCAGATTGGGATGAGAACCGGGAATCTCCAGCGCTGAGAGGAGAACATGCTAAACCACTAAGCCGGTGTGCCGCCCCTATATCCATTCATCCATTATCCTTCCGCTTTATCCTCTAATAGGGTCGTGGGGGAAGGGGTTCCCCATGCCCATCCAGGAGGGAAAGTTTTGGGTGCTGGGCAGATACACCCAGGACAGGGCGCCAATCTATCGCTGGACACACACTCACTCACACAGACACACTCTATATGGGGCAATTTGGAGAATTTAATTGACCTTGATTCATGTTTTTGGACTGTAGGAGGAAACCGGAGAACCCGGAGGAAACCCACATGGACAAGGGGAGAACATGGAAACTCCACCCAGATTGGGTTTCGAACCGGGAATCCCTAGTGCTGAGAGGAGAACATGCTAAACCACCGCCCTATATATATATATAACCCGGATAACTATTTTAGAACATTTAGGAGATGTAGTGTTAATGAAAACCGTATTAATAGAATACAGTAATAATAGAGTGCAGATCAGCCGCAGTGGTGCAGCGTGCAGCGTGCGTTCACTCCTCACATTAATCTTCATTAGCGAGCTTCTTTAACGACCTGACGCCGTGTTTCTGAGTTCCACCGACGGAACAGTGAGTTATGAACTGGAATAATCACAGCCAGAAAATGTGAAGGCGGCGTCCGGCTCTCCGTCTGATGATTTTATTTCCAATCACATATCTGGTTATAAAAACAGAGGCGTCTGGAGAACCGATCAGTCTCTCCTGATGGGGCCTCAGGAATGAGACTGACGGGAAAGGACTCAGTGTTTTCAGTATGCTCAGAACCTGAGCTGGGTTTTTTTTTTCTGACTCACAGACTGATGGTTATATTTTGTCTCCGAACTTATTAAATAATTCCACCCGGTCTGTCCGCCTCCTTCCGTGACGTTTCCCCGGCGGCGCCACTTCCAGATGAGTATTTTCTTATTAAAGCATTTAACCAATCCCATTTCAGCCTCATTAGGCATTCCTGGTTAGAATCCCAATCTGGGTGGAGTTTCCATGTCCTCCCCGTGTCCGTGTGGGTTTCCACCGGGTTCTCCGGTTTCCTCCCACAGTCCAAAAAACATGGATCAAGGTCAATTGAATTCTCTAAATTGCCCCATAAAGAATGTGTGTGTGTGTGAGTGTATGTCTAGTGATAGATTGTCCCCTGTCCTGGTAGATTGCCCCCCCGCGATCCTAGTGGACGATAAAGTGGAAGATAATGGATGGATGGATTTCAGCATCATTTGTTGGCAGGGTCAAATAATCTTCCTGAGGTCTTCACTATCCAAGTGTCGATCAAACTGTTGCCTCAACCAATCAGATTTTGAGACGCTCTAGCAGGCGTCCATTTGGTCAGCGTGTCCTGGCCCTCTGATTGGACCGTCAGAGAGCGCACTGACTCGGAGATTGGTACGTCTTGATGAATCCAATTCAATAAAAGTATAGAATCTTCTGCTTTATCCTCTACTAGGGTCACGAGGGGAGGGGGGGGGGTCCCCATGCCCATCCAGGGGACAATGTTTCGGGCGCTGGTCAGATACACCCAGGATGGGGGGCAATCTATCACTGGCATGTAAAGAATATTACGGGCTTTCCGCCGAACAGCAGATATCACACATCGTGTTGTTCTAGACTTGACTTTCCGACATATTCTGCGTTTCTCTCGCTCCGTACGCGAGAGAGGGAGTAGCTCTCTCGCTCTGAGCATGCTGGGGGGGCTAGGGGCAATTTGCAAAAAAAAAATCAGTCCTGAGACGAAGGAGGCTTCTAAGAGTTCAGCCCCATTTGGGCGCAATTGTTCGCTCCTGCTGGGCCAAACAAGCAAAGGGAACGAGCGAGAGAGCAAGAGAGCGAGAGAGAGAGAGAGAGAGAGAGAGAGTGATGGAGTGAGTTAAGCAGACAGAGTTGAGGAACAGCGAGAGAGCGAGAGAGAGAGAGCGAGAGAGAGAGTGGTAAAGTGGTAAAGACCGCGAGATGAAGAATACACAGGAGGTACGATGCTGAGGGTGAAATGAGAATGTGAAGATGAGAGGAATGGAGAGTGAATGATCTTTTGGTGATGTCACACCCCGTGTTGTGTACCGCTGCAGAGACGGGACGTGCCTGTGTGGAAGCGGCTGCCGGCTCGTATATTTAGGGGTGTAAATGTACCCGCCTCTATATTTAGACGTGAACGTGGGGAATGCGGCCGAGCGTCGTTCTCCAGCACACGAACGGAGCGGGGTCAGTCAACACCGCCGCAAACCAACGATGTCCTCAGCGATGCCAATGTTCAACCCCCAGGTGCAGTTTGTCTCAAAGGACAGCTGCCTTTCATCTGGAACGTCCCGTTGGTAATGGGATGACGGCGCCTCACACGCGACCTCCCCCACTGCCCACCCTGAGAGGTCCGGTACACTGTGTCCTCATGGACCTACAGAGGGGAGCTTCTTAAAAATGTTACCCCACCGTCTTTGTCCTTTACTGGAACCGAGGGGACCGGCGTACCATCTTAGATCACTTAGATCTCTGAAAATGAACCTGTTCTAAAGTTCCAAAGACCAATTGTTTGCCGTTTGGATCATTAAAGATCTTAAAGCTTTAATACAGCAGATATCTGCAGTATGATACCATCCACCTGGGGGGGCAGTTCACATGAGACGGGTCTCCGTCTTATTATTATTATTATTATTATTACTGCACCCTTTTGTATGGTGTCCTTTTTGCGAAGTTTGAACTACGTTGAGTTAATGTTAGACTTACTAACTCCAACTAACAAACATCTAAGCAACCATCTACCAACACCTCAGCAACCACCCAAAACCACCCAAAAAGCAACCATCTACCAACACATTAGCAACCATGTCAAACCCCATAGCAATGCCTTAACAATCACCCGGAACACCTTAGCAACAATCTACCAACACCTTAGCAACCACCGGGAACACCTGTGCAACCACATAGAAACTCATAGCAACCACCTTTAACATCGTAGCAACCCTCTACCAACACCTAAGCAACCACTTAAAACATCTTAGCAACCATCTACAGACACCTCGGCAATCAGCCGGAACATCTTAGCAACCACCCCTTAGCAACCATCTACCATCACCTCGGCATCACACAAAACATCTTAGCAACCACCCCTTAGCAACCATCTACCAACACCTCGGCAACCACCACATCTAGGCAACCAACTTGTACTGCTTAGAACAACATAAAGCCCCTTAGCAACCACCTATAATCACAATCTCATTTTCTTCAAAAAATCTTCTCCTTACAAACTGATCCCAGTTCAGCTGCCCTACACACACACACACACACACACACACACACAGACACACACACACACACACACACACACACACTTTGCTCCATGGCTTAATAACAGAGAGCTCTGAAGCGGTGTGGGGACTCGGATGTGATGGCAGCCGTCCGCGTTGTGCCTCTAATTGCTCTTGTGGTCCTGCGCCAGCTGCCAGACGGCGCCCGCAGAGTGCCCGCGGCTCATTGTTTGGCGCCGAGAGGACGCGCGGTGGTGTGTGTTTATCTAGGAGAGCGTCTGAATAAACGCCGGCCGGACTTCTCGTCCTTTCTAGCCGAGAGCGAGAGGGGCTCTCTGTGAAGTGGAGCTTCGATATTCTTCAGGTTCTGCGAGAGAGCCATTGCTCCACGGCGCCCGCTCCAGGCCCGTCTCGCCTCTGCGCCCTCGAGTCGGCGCGCGGCGCCCAGGCTGAGCACGCTGAAGCTCATTTCCTCATGCTGCAGGTACAGGGCATTTTTATTCATGCCCTCCCGCCGGCGCGGCGGGGTGAGAGAGTCGATTTCGGAGAGTAAAGAAAGAGCCGATCGGACAGAACGAGAAATCCAGCCTGACAGGACGGCGATGACGAACCGAGTCCTAAACAGGACGGACAGCGTGGGACAAAAGTATGAGGACAGCCGCTCCCGAAAATGTCGAGGGATTTTATATTTCATTTTCTTTTTTAACGAATGTTTCATATCCAGGTTGTTCATCAGTGTAAATCCATCCATCACCTTCAGCTTTATCCTCTATTAGGGTCACAGGGGGGGTGTGTTCCCATGCCCATCCAGGGGAGAACGTTTCGGGCGCTGGGCAGATACACCCAGGACAGGACGCCAATCTATCACTGGACACACTCACTCACACAGACACACTCTATATGGGGCAATTTGTAGAGAACTCAATTGACCTTGATCTATGTTGTTGGACTGTGGGAGGAAACCGGAGAACCCGGAGGAAACCCACGCGGACACGTTCTCCTCTCAGTGCTGGAGATTCCCGGGTGCAGTTTCCATGTTCTCCCCGTGTCCAAATCCATGTTGTCCTTGTGTTCCTCTCACAGTCCAAAAAACATGGATCAAGGTCAATTGAATTCTCCAAATTGCCCCATATAGAGTGTGTCTGTGTGAGTGAGTGTGTGTCCAGCGATAGATTGGCGTCCTGTCCTGGGTGTATCTGCCCAGCACCCAAAACTTTCTCCCCTGGATGGGCATTGGGAACCCCCCCCCCCCCCGTGACCCTAGCAGAGGATTAAGCAGAAGATGGATGGATATGGTATCCATTTTGGAAAAGTGTCGTAGTGTCGAAGTCACATGTCCATCCCGCTCTCAAATGGTGCTAAGAAACAATTAGAACCGAGGTTGGACGGACAGATGGCGTTCTGGCCGAAGCGCTCCGGTTCCGTTTCATTGTCGGAGAGCACCGCAGGTCCAGGTTCAGCTTTCAGACAGAGCCAGGTGCTGGAACAGGACAACGGCAGTCGAACCGGAGAGCCTGAACCGAGGTCCTCGAGTCTCTCACCGCACTTTAAACATCAGATACGACTGTTCTCCGGTTCGAGCTTCAAGAGAACCGAAGGAAATAAATAACTGCTCCATATCTGAAAGCATTAGCTGGGTTCATCAGCGGGGTTCTTACAAAGAACCATGATTTATATTCCGAGGCAGAGTGCAGCTGTAATGTGATGAGCAGCGCAACGTCTCCGAACCGATGATCAAAGATATGTTTTAAAAAATGATACCAAAATTTTTGTTCTGCGTTTTTTACAAATTTTTTGGATGTAGCTTCAATCAGGACGCCAACCGCCGCTACGAACTAAAGAGCAGCGCCACCATCACATCCAACCTTCATTACAAATACGCCCATTGCTCCCTATCGGGGCCAACTCCTCATTAGGGAAAGTAGCTATTGGCTGCCCTACAAGTAGCTAGAAGTCGCTGGATGATGTCATTGCCTTTGTTTTTTGCGTGTGTTCAAGGAATAAATATCGTGGGACTGAAAAAAGTACGTAAGTAAGTTCCGAGTTAGTAAACTCATAGTGGGTGGGCGTGGTACCTCAGTGCTTACGATGTTGGGCTACCAATCTGAAGGTTGGGGGTTCAAATCCCATGTTCACGGATGTTACCAATGTGGGTCGAAATGTAAACGTAACTCGAGTGAAAAACAATTTTTAGCTACCTAGCTAGATTTTTATCATTTTGCGTAGAGGCACACAGCGCGGATGAGGGAAGCGATTGACAGTGTGTAAGATAAATGCGTATATATTTACATCCCGCGCTATATTCAGGGGGCGGGGTCAGCGTGGGCTTTTAGCACGTGCAGTTTTGTTGGGGCGTGGCGCAAGAACACCCGAAATAACCGCTAGCTAGTCGCTTTTTTAAAATACGTTGGCAACACTGGGGTTCCCAGAAGCATTTGACAGCACAAAAAAAGGGCTGCGATATGGCACCCCCTAGTGGCAGCCTACGTGCTAATATAGCTTTAGTTTTAGTTGACGGTGTAGAAGTTCCCCATCCTGCCTCCTACTCATCAGACACCAGCTTGAGACGCATGAACGGGTCACTGAGGCGTTTTGTTCGGGTCGGGTGTCTGCGGTGGGGGGGGGGGTCTGCCGGGGCTCTTACGTGGTTTTGAAATCCATGACGACGTACTCCGGCCAGTCGATGTAGCAGACGTAGCGTCCCGGCAGCTCGTCCACGCTGGAGTAGTAGTACTGCGGGAAGGCCAGCAGGAAGGCCAGCACCCAGATCACGCCGATGATCACCTTGGTCTGTGTGGAGGAAAGGCGTTGCTTCAGAGGGTGGATGATGGCCATGTACCTGCAGGGGGCGACACAGAGTCATTACACTCTCCGTGAACAAACAAGCCTGGCGACTGTTCATCCATATAGTATTGTGTTCATATCGTATGTGTCTATTTCATGGTTTAGTCACGTTTGCATGTTCTCCCCGTGTCCGTGTGGGCTTCTTCCGGGTTCATAGAAATTGAATTCTTTAAATTGCCACATATGTGAGTGTGTGTTCAGCGATAGATTGCCCCCCTGTCCTGGGTGTATCTGCCCAGCACCCGAAACCTTCTCCCCTGGATGGGCATGGAGAACCCCCCCCCTCCCCCCGCGACCCTAGTAGGAGATAAAGCGGTGATAATGGATGGATGGATTGAATGTGGGACTCTGCGGCTGCTGGTGTGCAGATTCTGGCGCCACCACACCTGAATCCTCAGAACCTGTCCCCATGACAACACAGGGTTTCGATTTTTGGCTGAGGTCGGCGCTTCATCGCAGGGCTGTTTTTCCGAGCGTGCAGTAAGTCCCGATTCGGCGGGTCCCAAACACGTAAACCACGCCACGCTTTTCCAAAGTGGCCGGTTCTGGCTATCAATCTGAAGGTTGGGGGTTCAAATCCCAGGTCCAATAAAGTTACCAGTGTGGGTCCTTGAGCAAGGCCCTTAACCCTCATTGCTCTAGGGGGCGCTGTGATTAACCCTGTGCTCTCCTTGTAAGTTGCTTCGGATAAAAGCGTTCAATGAATGACCAAATGTGATGTATATGTATACGTTTTGTGTCTTTAGATTGGCTCCCCCTAGTGTTTATGCTTAATAGGGCAGTAGCTTGAGATGCACTTCTGCAGGGTCTATGGCACGATGCTGGCATTGCTGCAGACACATTTCCCCCGAAAAAGAATGTCTCTGTTTTCCAAAAGTGGGGTTCCAGCTTTTTAATTCGGGTTAATTTGGGGTGGGGGGGTGGGGGGGGGGGGGCTTCTTATTGCCACAGAAGTGAGAGCTCGCCGCCGGCGAACTGTCCCTCGAATCTCGCAGGAAATGATTCGATACTCAGTTTAAGCCGCCGAAGATCATTTCCAGAGAAACTCTCTCCCCAGACAGCCATGATTAAGACATCTGCACTACAAATCAGAACCCACGCCGCTCACGACGCCCGCCATGAATTATTAATCATACATCACTCGTTAAATGTTCCACACCATCTTTAATAAACCTGAATGACTTCATCTGCATGTTTAAACAACTCACACACACACACACACACACACACACACACACACACACATATATACACACACTCAAACATATACACACATAATACACACACACACACACACACACACACACACATATACACACACTCCAACATATACACACATAATACACACACACACACATATACACACACTCAAACATATACACACATAATACACACACACACATATACACACACTCCAACATATACACACATAATACACACACACACATATACACACACTCAAACATATACACACATAATACACACACACACATATACACACACTCCAACATATACACACATAATACACACACGCACACACACATATACACACACTCCAACATATACACACATAATACACACACACACATATACACACACTCCAACATATACACACATAATACACACACACACATATACACACACTCAAACACACACACACAAACACGCACACATATACATACACACACACACAAACACGCACACATATACACACACACACACACATATAAACGCACACATATATACACACACAGACACACACACGCACACATACACACACAAACATACATACATATACACACACAGACATACACACAAACAAATACAAACACACACACACACAGACATACACACAAACACATGCACACTTATACACACATAAACATACACACATACACACAAACATATGTATCATATGCTCAAGCATACACACTCAAACACACAACACCACACGCACACACACACACATAAATACACACAAACATAGACACACACACATACACACACACACACACACAGAAGCCTGACACGCCCTCTCCGTACCAGCACTTCATTGCTGAACATTAACAGTGATTTGTTCGGCACTAATCGACTAATTAAGCTTTTTAAATTCTCCTAATTTGGTTTGTGACGGCCAAATACATTTCTCTTCTCCTGAAAGCGCTGAGTCGGCTGCACCGCATTCGCAGAACGTCCCCCCGCCGGCGACAAAAGCAAAAAGAAGCGAGCGAGGCCCCGTTTTCTGAAACGCCCGGAGCCCTGCATTAAGACGATTTGCACACGCATGGGTGGCATCTCTCAGGCTGCACGCCGTTAATTAGAAACGAGCGTTTAATGCGACTCAGGGCGTCTTCGCGAGCTGCCAGCACGCTGTCAGGTTGGCGTCGGGATAAAAGCCCTTACACTCCGGCGCTCGACGACCTGCTTCTATTCATGGCGTGGAACAAAACCATTCATTATACGATCACAGCAGCGTGCTCACCTGCGTGGTGGCTCTGCGTGCTAACTTTATTATTGGTTGTTCGGCGGGTTGCAGCCTGAAGGGGTGACAATCACATCGAAATATCGCCGGGAACGAGGCGTTATTTGGCAGGTTTTTAAACAAACGTGACCCAGTACGCCTCTTGAGGATGTCTCACTGACGGGAGACAAAAACGACAGAAGCAACCACCTGAACTGCAAGATTATGAATATTTGTGTATATGTGTATATATGTATATGTGTGTATGTATATATTTGAGGGAAAGTCATACATTTTTGTGTTTATTTTGTGGGGCTGCAAGGTGGCTTAGTGGTTTAGCATGTTCTCCTCTGAGCACTAGGGATTTCTAGGTTCAAATCCCAATCTGGGTGGAGTTTCCATGTCCTCCCCGTGTCCGTGTGGGTTTCCTCCGGGTTCTCCGGTTTCCTCTCACAGTCCAAAAAACATGGATTTAAGGTAAATTGAATGCTCCAAATTGCCCCATATAGAATATAGCAGCCCATATCCTATTAGAGGATTAAATAGACTATAATAAATGAATTAATTCATGTCTATTTTGTTATTGGTTGTGATTTATATATACATTTTTTTTATATAAATATGTTTTTTTTTTTTTGTTGTTTTTGCCGAGTCATCAATAAAAACGTGGAAATTTAAAAGCATTTCATTCATTTATTTAAACTCTGGCTGATTTTTTATTCCACTTTTTAAAAAAAAAATTAATTTAATTAAAAAAATGTACATTTTTTAATTTAGTGAGAGAAGAACATGTTTGTTTGTTGGTTTGTTTTTTGTCTTTTTTTTAAAGGAGATTATGAGGAAATGAATTTTGAAAGTTCAGCGTCTCAGTAAACACTCTGCAGAGCGTCACAGTTCTTCATACCGGAGATTATTTGTTTACGTTCCGGGATCCAGAACTCAGAACGTAAGTCATGACCCATGTCTTCATGAGACTATTCTCCCTTCAGTTATCAGGTAGCCTGAATAAACACACACACACACACACACACACACTCTGAACTCTGAGTGTGTGTTAAAAAGCCGGGGGAATTGAGGCAGAAGTTTGGGAATAAAGGAACTGACAGAGGAAATGAAGAAACGCTTCCCCCGGTATAAAAAGTTGCTTGGGGTCAGGGGATCGGCACCGATGATGTAACTGTGAATGTCAGGAGAATTGATTTAGTTTTGCATTAAAACTCGATCTAATCTTTAAATTCAATGGATTCCTGTTTCATCTTTTATTCATGACATGTAAACAGACAACCACATGCTTCCACTGCTGTGAGAACAGTTTAGGGAAGGCCCTCTTTTATGACTGCACAAGCTTAGGGCGGCACGGTGGCTTAGTGGTTCAGCATGTTCTCCTCTTAGAGCTAGGGATTCCCAGTTGGAATCCCAATCTGGGTGGAGTTTGCATGTTCTCCCCGGGGGTTTCCTCCGTGTTCTCCTGTTTCCTCCCACAGTCCAAAAACATGGATCAAGTCAATTGAATTCTCCAAATTGCCCCATATAGAGTGTGAATGTGTGAGTGAGTGTGTCCAGTGATAGATTGGTGCCCTGTCCTGGGTCTATCTGCCCAGCACCCGGAACGTTCTTCCCTGGATGGGCATGGGGAACCCCCCCCCCCCCCGCGACCCTAATATAGGATAAAGCGGAAGATAATGGATGGATGGATGCACAAGCTCATAACAGGAAGGGTGGGGCGGTGTGATATCAAATGAGATGAATTAGAACACTGATTAAGCGAGTCTATGCTGCTTTAGGAATAGAGACAGTGGTTCAGGTAACGGTAATGGACCTCATCTGTGGCTCGTCTGTGTCATTTGATGTGTGTCTGTGTGTGGCGTTATGAAGGTTCTTCAGAGGGAACAGGCCGTCTGTGTCCGTGGTTCGAGTCCGATGTTACGCCTGTTAAATAGAATGGTTAAATATTTGAGGATGGTGTCCGGTCCTCAGGGTGTGTCCTCCTCCGTCCCCCTCGTCTAACATCAGGGTCTGACTTTACGAATGCTTTACTGATTGAATGGACTGAAGGGTTTCACAGTCACGCTTCCGAAACCATGCAGAAAGCCTGGCTTACGCATCCATAACGTTTCACTCATGGCGCTATGGTTTCGAGCAGAAATGGAACTGCTGAACAAATCCAGAGGAAGGACCCGTCTCACACGCCACGTCATCGGGGAGGTGAGAACTTCAGAGCTATTTATGAAGCCAACCTATCAACGTGCGACACGTTCCGGCTTTTTCTGGCTTTTCTGCTTCGGCTGCCGAGATTACAAAAAAAAAAAGAACCGTACAGAACCTTCATTAAATAAGTGTGAACGTCTCAGACAAGCGTTTCAGATCTCCAGCAGACAGACGGGGGCTTAGACCACATTAAGATCCTGGAGTAGAAAAAGTGGATGAACTGTTTTTGATGGTTCCATAGTTCTGAACGTCTTCTAACTGCAGCCACAAGACATCAAAGCAGAGTCTCAGCAATGAGATGTTAACCAACACATTACAGTCTCCATCTTCAGCAATGGACATCCATCCGTCCATTATCCTTCACTTTATTCTCTACTACGTTTTCCCCATGCCCATCCAGGGGGGAAAGTTTCGGGCGTTGGGCAGATTCACCCAGGACAGGACGCCAATCTATCACTGGAAACTTACTCGCTTAAACAGACACACTCTATATGGGGCAATTTGGAGAATTCAATTGACCTTGATCCATGTTTTTGGACTGTGGGAGGAAACCGGAGAACCCGGAAGAAACCCACGCGGACACGGGGAGAACATGGAAACTCTACCCAGATTGGGATTCGAACGTGAATTCCCTAGCGCTGAGAGGAGAACATACAAAACCTCTAAACCACTGTGCTGCCCCACGATAGACATTAATGCCATTAACATCGAGGTTGAGTTTGTGTTCATTAAACAGAACCCGCTCTTTAAAAAGCTCAGTGAATCGGAGACGTTCACATGAATGAAGCACCGGTTCTCCTCTGAATGGAATAAAGGAACTCACGTTTAAATCCTCCAATCAGATCGATCACCTCTCACCCCGAAATGATGTGCTGCACGACGGAAAGAAATGCGGTCAAGAACGTGGTTAGTGTCAGGGACGAGACGAGCTTACAGATTCATACATCAGATTGTAAGGACGAGGGTTCAGAGAAATACAGTAATCATATTTTAACATTTCTTAATATTATAGATTTTGATATTTTTTTAAAAGCATTAATAATATCGAGGGCTGATTATACAGCATGAGCCTCTGACTCATTTCCACTGCTGAATAAAACCTCAAGCAAGTGTCTGCGCTCGGAGTCTGTGATGAAGACGACTAAATATTTAGGGTTGGATGTTTAAAGGAATACGAATCGCGGGGCGACGGGAATGGCGTAGAGTGATCTGGGAAAAGATGAGCGTCCAATAGAGTGAGAGGGAATGTTTACAGGACACTGAGACAACGAAGGCCCAGTGATAGATTGCCCCTGTCCTGGGTGTATCGGCCCAGCACCCTAAACGTTCTTCCCCGGATGGACATGGGGAACACCACCGTGACCCTAGTAAAGGATAAAGCGGAAGATAATGGATGGATGAATGGACAAAAGGCAGGAGAGGGAGCTGGAGGTGGTGGAGATGAAGATCCAGCCATTTTTATTGGAAGAGATGATGATGGAGAAGACTTGGTCTGCGTTTTTAAGGTGGGAGACAGATTTAAGGAGGTAGATTGAGGAGGGTTGGGACATGTGGTGGAGGAGGCTAAGGATGGAGCCAGCATGCAGGTGGAGGAGAGGAGGGTGGACATGCAGGTGGTTGGGGTGATGGAGGATAATGATCTAATGAATAATGAATGACCGCACACAGCGCGTGAAGCGTGGTCCATAAAAGCAGCTTAAACTTGACTGACGCGCTCCGAGTCCTGACCTCATCCCAATTAAAACCAGACTGCAAGCCAGGCCCTCCAGTCCAGCATCACTGTCTGATCTCACCACACACATTCCTCTGAATGAACAGTCGGCAACGTTCACGGACGCAACCCAAAATCATGCGGTGGAGTGTGGTGGAGTGGGGTGGGGTGCGGTGGGGGGTATCAACTCGAAATGTGATGTTATAAAAGCCTGAAGCTTCATGAAGCACAATGTAAAAGAAAAATTCTCAATGAGCCAATAATATTTCATCTCATATTAAATGAATGGATTAATAAGTAATTAAAAAAGTAAAGATCCTTGTCCTCATTGTGTTTTGGGGGGACAGAGCTCAGACAGGTCCCCTTTAAATGACTGTTATTAATTCATCAGGAACATCTAGATACACATAGTGTTCTTAAGGTCCAATATAGATCTATCTATCTAAATATATATATATATAGGGCGGCACGGTGGCTTAGTGTTTAGCACGTTCGCCTCTCAGCGCTAGGGATTCCCGGTTCGAATCCCTATCTGGGTGGAGTTTCCATGTTCTCCCCGTGTGGGTTTCCTCCGGGTTCTCCGGTTTCCTCCCACAGTCCAAAAACATGGATCAAGTTAATTGAATTCTCAAAATTGCCCCGTTTAGAGTGTGTCTGTGTGAGTGAGTGTGTGCCCAGCGATGGATTGGCGCCCTGTCCTGGGTCTATCTGCCCAGCGCCTGAGATGTTCTCCCCTGGATGGGCATGGGGAACCCCACCGCGACCCTAATAGAGGATAAGCGGAAGATAATGAATGAAT
>JAFMOD010000143.1:171466-188552 GCA_019802435.1 Corydoras maculifer
TCCGGTTTCCTCCCACAGTCCAAAAACATGGATCAAGTTAATTGAATTCTCAAAATTGCCCCGTTTAGAGTGTGTCTGTGTGAGTGAGTGTGTGCCCAGCGATGGATTGGCGCCCTGTCCTGGGTCTATCTGCCCAGCGCCTGAGATGTTCTCCCCTGGATGGGCATGGGGAACCCCACCGCGACCCTAATAGAGGATAAGCGGAAGATAATGAATGAATGAATATATATATATATATATATATATATATATATATATATATATATGCCCAGCGATGGATTGGCGCCCTGTCCTGGGTCTATCTGCCCAGCGCTCGAGACGTTCTCCGCTGGATGGGCATGGGGAACCCCACCGTGACCCTAATAGAGGATAAGCGGGAGATAATGAATGAATGAATGAATATATATATATATATATATATATATATATATATATATATATATATATATATGCATAAAAGAATAGAATAAAGCACCATAACAGACTAATTACTACGAAAGAGTAAGGTGCAAAGTGAATGGATGAAAGAACCATTACTCAAACTAATATATATAAACGCATAAAAGAATGGAATATAGCAACAGAACAGACTAATAACTCGGAAAGAGTAAGTTGCAGAGTGAATGGATGAGTAAATGAGGTGATGGATGAATAGGAACCAGCAGGAACCTCTGTGTGGAACTCTAGAGGATGAAGGAACCCTGGACGCACCTGTCCACGGCGATGGCGGTCATGGAGCAGATGCTGGCGAACACGGCGGCGATGGGGAAGAAGTTGTGGAAGCGGCAGTAGGCTGAGCTGAAGTACCAGTCGTTGTGCGCCGCGTACACGAAGTTGACCACGGTGTTGAAGGCGGACATGGACGCCTCGGCGAACGCCAGGTTCACCAGGAAGAAGTTGGTGACGGTGCGCATCCGCTTGTGCGCCACGATGATCCAGATGACGGTGACGTTACCCACCACCGCCACTAGCACGATGGAGCTGTAGGCGAGCGCCCACAGCGCGATGCGCCACGCCGGCTGCGCGAACTGGTTCCACTGCTGCGGGTCGCTCCCGTTCGGCTCTGCGCTCCAGTTGCCCGGCGGAGCCTCGGTGCTGCTGAACAGGGGGTCCATGCTGGCGGGACGATGCGGGACGCTGCGGGACGCTGTGGGACCTGGGGGGGGTCAAATCCAGTCACTCGCCCCACTGCTAATCAACCATCATCTGAGAGAGGCGCACCGGCGGCCGAGCTCCGCGCCTCCGCACCTCCGCTCTGGCCAAATGTGCGCTTGCGTTCTCTCTCGCTCTCTCTCTCTCTCTCTCTCACACACACACACACACACACACTCACTCACTCACTTACACCCCCGCACACACACACACTCACTCACACCCTCACACACACACGCACCGCCTGCCACACGTCTCTGCACTGACATATAAACCCACGGGTGCGGTTCTCACCTGCGTAAAAACGCACGGGCTCCAGCATTCACCCAAACGAGTGGGCGACCGGAATCTCAACTTTACCATGAAGATCACAGATTAAAACATTCATATTTTACTGCTCACCTCTGGTTTTGGTTGTTTAACAATAATTTATAGTCAACTTTTAATTTTTTAATTTTTAATTTTTTAACAACAGGGCAGTTCGAATCCAGCCACCGGTATTTTAGCATCTCCAGTTTATCTGTTTGTCATGTGTGAAATGTGCGAAGAAACCAGAGTCTCTGGAGCAACACCCTCCTACACACACACACACGCACACACACACACACACACACACACACACACTCAGACTCCAAACAGAAAAGAAACCCAGAATACCTGGGAGAACCATCCATCCATTACCTCCCACTTTATTCTCTATTAGGGTTGCGGGGGGGGGGGTGCGTTTTGGGCACTGGACCGGACTGGGCGCCAACCCAATCCCTTGCTGGACACAGACCAACTCACACAGACACACTCTATACTGGGCAAATTGGTGCATTCAATTGACTTTGATCCATGTATTTTGGACTGTGGGAGGAAACCGGAGAACCCGGAGGAAACCCACGCGGACACAGGGAGAACAAGCAAACTCCCCCCAGATTGGGATCAGAACCGGGAATCCCCAACGCAGAGAGGAGAACATGTTAAACCACTGAGCCACCGTGCCGCCCCCTGCTGACTTCCGTCATTTATTGATGATCCCCAGTTTGTTGACATTTCTTGGTGAGTGTCCCCGTGAGGCGACACGTGGCCCGAATCTGGTGCGTACGTGGCCCGCGGGCCGAACGATCCGAGTGGAGCCGATGAGGATGGAGCGGATCGGCGCCGCCGTCGTTTTTTTTAACTTCCATCATCGGAAAGGAAAAGTCCACATTACCGCAGCCCGTATTTTTATTGCTGTTATATATTTACATCACTTTGCACAGAGTCGCTCGCTGAATACCAAACGCTTTCTGAGTGGAATATTTAATGCGCTCCGTAGAATGGGACATACATCAGAAGTAAGGAGCTCGGAGTGCAACTGAAAATACAGACGGACCTTCTCGAGTGATCACTTTTCATTCCCTACGAAGGGCACTTAGATCAGACACATTAAAAGAACAGGCTTCACATGTCCGGTGCTGTGCGTGGGGTGGGCGGCCTGAGCGGTCGATGCTCGTCTGTTTGAATGTCAGGGGGGGGATCGATGCTGGTGTTGGTGAGTGATGGTGCATCTCACAAGGCCCACCGAGATCAATACCAGCTCACAGGCCGCAGAACCGCTGCACACTACCTCCCTCTGTTGGAATCAGATACCATGTTGGGTTCTAGAAGCCATTCGGAGAACGGCCCAAGCCTCCGATGCTGGAACGATCCGGCGCAGTCTGTACAGCAGCCAAAACGAGCCGTTCATATTACGGTTGACGTCAAAGGCGTCACGCCGTTCTGAGGGTGGGGGGGGGGGGGATCAAAGCGCGATGTCATTGGATAAGACCTTTCCCCATTGTGATGCTGTAACATCCTGCAAGAAGGTCCTGCTTCATACTGAACGACTCACTGAATCACAGACTGACTCGCCGAACAGCCGGGAATGAAATCTAGATCACCGTGGCGAGACGTTTCGCCCCCCCCCCCCCCCCCCCCCGAACCCTTCGGCCGCCGAAACGAGCCGTCCTGTGTGCTCGGCCGGCTGATGGATGCCCTCTCCCAATGTTAATCCATCCACGGAGTTCTGTGCTTACCGTGTATCTTAACGTGTGGTTGAGGACCCACGAGGACCTGGAGACACCCTCGTGGCCCCTGCGATTGGCCCCGTGAGACCCGGCGATGCTGATTCGGACAGGGATGCAGTTAGGAACCGGATAACAGTCGGAGGATGTGTGATTAATGCTGTCAAGCAGGGAAGAACATGCCAACCTTAATGCAACCCCCCCCCCCGGTTTTGACGGCCAGGCGTGCCCTCGCCGTGACCCTGCGTCTCCCTGCGCGGTCCGATCTCCCATTTCCTCACTAAACCGATTAGGCGGGCGAAGTGGCATACGCAAAATATTAAGCCCCCGAGAGGTTTGTGTGATTACGGCGTCTCGCTCACGTCCACGTCCACACGGTCCGCGGCGAGGGAGCCGGACGGTGGGGCGGAGCCCTGATTCCAGCACTGAATCACAACCAAAAAAGAACGAATCACTTAGATATCAAATGATTCACTGAGTTAAACGATGACTCACTGAAGTCAAGGGATCTATTTATCCTACAGAGGACTTACACACGGGGGAGTGTGTCCTCCACATTTAACACACACACACACACACACACACATATTGTGCCTGGAGCTGTGGACACCCCTACACGGTGCCCGGGGACAATTTGGGCTAGGTGTCTTCCCCAAGGGCACTTCAGCTGTAGCACTTAGTGAGACCAGGAATCAAACCCGGAGCCTTCAGGTCGCAGGGCTGGTTCCTCAACCACGAACATACAACTGATACACAAATACAATACAGGTTTAACAAATCGGCAGAGTGTCCAGGCTCGAATCCCAATCTGGCTGGATTTTGCATGTTCTCCCCGTGTCCTCCGGGTTCTTTGATTGCCCTCTCACAGTCTAAAAACATGGATTCAAGGTAAATTGGCTGCTCTAAATTGCCCCTACATAGTGTGAGTGTGTGTGTCTGTGTGAGTGAGTGGTGCCCTCTCCTGGGGGTATCTGCCCAGCACTCGAAACGTTGTCCCCTGGATGAACTGTGGCATGGGAACCCCCCCCCCCCCGCAATCCTAGTGTAAGATAAAGCGGAAGATAATGAGATGAGATTAAGATCAGGTTTAACAAATCTTAATTGTGGCTTATTAATTGCGTACAAACAGAGGAGTGAATCTCTGACTCGGGGACAAATGATTCTTCACAGAAACCAAATAGTTCAATGAATCAAACTCTGAAATGCTGTCTGATCTGAAGAAATGGCGGGAGTCTGTTCTACATCTAAACTGATGAAGATGAAACACCAGCCATTCATCTCACTGACAATCGACTCTTTGTGCCAATCAAATGATTCCTTATTGATTCATTAAATAATAAACCTGCTGGTGCTACGCTACGGCCGATTCCGTCAGAGCGTCTTAAAGAAACCAACCGTCTCGCAGTAACAACAACGACAGAGACTTTCTCACGAAGCGATTCGGCCTCGGCGATCAGAAAATGTCATTTCACGCCCCAATTGGTGTCCAGCACGCGTCCGGCGGGCACAGGTGGACGGTTCGAGAAGAACGCGAACACAGGGAGCTGTAATCAGAAAAACGCTTTATATCTCTTTGTCAGGCCGCCGTCGGTCAATACGGTGAGGAAATGGAAAGATGGGCGGGGGGTGGGGGGCCTTACAGCGGCGTCACGGGGTCAGCGTCATGATATAACAATGCTATTTCACCCAAGACCTTACCGATAAAAACCAAATACACCAATCACAATACTGTTATCCAATTTTTATGGCTTAGCATGTTCTCCTCTCAGCGCTGGGGATTCCCAGTTGAAATCCCAATCAGGATGGAGTTTCCATGTTCTTCCCGTGTCCACGTGGGTTTCCTCCGGGTTCTCCGGTTTTCTCCCACAGTCCAAAAACATAGATCAAGTCAATTGAGTTCTCCAAATTGCCCCATGTAGAGTGTGTCTGTGTGAGTGAGTGTGTGCCCAGCAATGGATTGGCATCCTGTCCTGGGTGTATCTGCCCAGCGCCCGAAATGTTCTCCCCTGGATGGGCATGGGGAACCCCCGAACCCTATTAGAGGATAAAGCAGAAGATGGATGGATGGATTATTCCATGGTTTTTGTCTCTCATGCTTCTCCCACAATTTTCGAGCTATCAACGCGGTTTTCGCAGGACAAGTCCGGCTCATTGGTCAGATGAGTGCTTTTTTACATCTGAACAATCGGTCGAACCGTTCCCAAGATATTCCCGTTTGTCCGAGCCAAAATTCCCATTCGCTTTGCATTACGCTGTTGTTCTCGGCCAATTTTCGAGCTAAAAAGACGAAATTCGCTGGAGTCGATTGAGAGCAGAGTGATTGCACTCTTTGTTCACTCCTGATCACTCTTTAAATTTGGCTTGGTTCATTTCCCATGGGAACAATTGGATTCTCAAAGCAGGGCAACTCAGTTTTTGAGCTACAGACACGGAACTCGCCACGCCCAGATTCTGTCCCATTTACTTGCAGAGCTTTTTGAATTGTTCAAGAGATCATCGCTGTTCCACATCTAAACCAACCTGACCATTGATGTGACCAAAGCTTATAGACACCGCCATATAACCCGGCCACACCCACTTTTTACCTCGTTCACTGTATCGCTTTGATATCCGTATGCATTCACATTCACATTTCCTTCTAAAAATGCACCTTTCTCGTTAATACAGCAGCACACAGTTTTTAATTTAATAATAACACAGACTCTTATTCATAAGATTCATAAGATTTATACGATTTTAATTTTTTAATACATTTTAATATTAATCTACATACATGTATTAATAATAAACTCTGGGTTTCTTCACTCAGGTCTGACAGATGTTGGTTATTCTTGGGTTCTGAGTAAATGCAGAGTAATGTCTGTCTTCTGAACCCCACTGGAGAGATTGCTTTGCTCTGGCGGAGCTCTATGAGCACGAGGACGGCGAGCCGGCGAATCCGCATCGCAGCGACTCCCACACTAACAATAAACAGGACACAGCATGCATTATTTAATGCCGCGTTGGCAAACAGTCCATTTTCAAATTGGCAAACAAATGAAGTGGATATTAGGGTGATCAATTTTCCCCGAGTTTTAAAGCGGGAGCTCCGTGCGTCTGGAACCTGCTGGTAAACGTTTAGAGTACGCGGGTTTTAAAGAAACGCTTTCATACGTTCACTGCATCTTTTCAAAGAACGGATGACAAAGAAGTGCTGGTCCTCCGGAGACTTTGACGGTTCTTATCGCTGTGAGCAGGTGGTTAAACCACAATAAAGACCCGTTTGTGGTTCCACTACCGCTACTAGCCGGGCTGGAGGAGATGCTCCATGCTTCGTGTCATGTGGTTTTGGGAAACCATTGTTCGTATTAGTACTAGTTTTTGGACAATGGGTTCTCTATGGCTTCACCTTATCCGTGCTGGGATAAGGTGAAGCCATTTGTTGGGAGGGCTTTTTGGAGTAGACAGATTTTATTTATTTACATTACATTTGGTCACTTTTATCCAAAGCCACTTTCAAGGTGAGCGCAGCATCCCTGGAGCGATGAGGGTTAAGGCCCTTTCTCAAGGACCCACATTGGACCTGGGATTTGAACCCCCAACCTTCAGATGGATAGCCCAACGCCCTAACCACTGAGCTACCGCGCCCTCATTTACATTTAGGAGCCTCTGTGAGGTTCAACACCGATGTTGGGTGATGGGACCTGGTTTCAGACCCTTTGTGGGTCAGTCAAGTGTTCTACATCCAATTCACCCAAACTTGCCTTTATAGACGTGTAGAGGTAGTCGTAGGCTTGGGATTAAGAAGCAAACCCTGCAACCTCAAGTACTACAGCTGAAGTGCCCTTGGGCAAGACGCCTAACCCTGATTGCTCTGTATACAGGGCTGCCTATCACTCTGGGCTTACTTCATCCGTGTGTGTGTGTGTGTGTGTGTGTGTGTGTGTGTGTATATATGTGTGTGTGTATGTGTGTACTTTATCAGTCGTGCAGGAACCTAGACGAAACCCCCCAAAGCCCAAAATTATGAAGTCGTCAGTCATCCAAAATGCATAAAGGGCTTGATTTTATACAGACATGGTGATGCGACCACATTAAAAACCAACCTGAGTGCTTTGATAATGAGGTGTGTCCCAGCACCGAACCCTGAGGGCAAAATGCAGTGGGCTGTGTTCCAGGACGCCACAGGTTTGTGACACATCTGGACTGAGCTTTGTCGTGGGATTCCAATTTAATTTGCATGCTAATGGTTAAACACGGACGCAGTTGCCACACACCTGTTTAAGCGAGCCCCATCTGTGACCTGCCACATAATGGAGACTAATTGAAAATGATCACCAGAAATTGGAAGAAGATTGGGGTCGTGATCACACGCATCTTCCACCGGGGGCCGAATTGTGGCAAATTTTCCATCCATCATCTTTTGCTTGGCCCTATGCTGGGGTCGGTGCAGGGGACATGTCGGTGGGGTTCCCCATGGCTATCCAGTGGAGAACGTCGCTGTGCAGATACACCCAGGACAGGGTGCCAATCTATCACTGGGCGCACACACACAGACACACACACAATATGGGGCAATTTAGAGCAGCCAATTCACTGCAAATCCATGGGGGAGGTAACCAAAGAAACCGGTGGAAACCCAAAGAGAACATGGAAATTCCTGGGGGGTTCCCCATGCCTATTCAGGGGAGAGCGTTTCGGGCACTGGGCAGATACACCCAGGACAGGGTGCCAATCTATCGCTAGGCACACACTTATAGAGACACACTATATGGGGCAATATGGAGAATTCAATTGACCTTGATCCATGTTTTTGGACTGTGGGAGGAAACCGGAGAACCCGGAGGAAACCCACACGGACAGGGATCCGAACATGGAAACTCCACCCAGATTGGGATTCGAACCGGGAATCCCCAGCGCTGAGAGGAGAACAGGCTAAACCACTAAGCCACCGAACCCAAAAAATATATTATTCATTCATTCATTCATTATCTCCCGCTTTATCCTCTATTAGAGCCGCGCGGGGGTTCCCCATGCCCATCCAGGGGAGACCGTTACAGGCACTGGGCAGATAGACCCAGCACAGGGCACCAATCCATCACTGGGCACACTTACACACACATACACACTCTATATGGGGCAATTTGACCTTGATCCATGTTTTTGGACTGTGGGAGGAAACCGGAGAACCTGGAGGAAACCCACGCAGACACGGGGAGAACATGGAAACTCCACCCAGATTGGGATCCGTAAGGGGAATCCCCAGCGCTGAGAGGAGAACATGCTAAACCACCACACCACCGAGCCCCAAATATATTATATATTTATTATAAATATATTATTCATTTATTCATTATCTCCCGCTTATCCTCTATTAGGGTCGTGGTGGGGTTCCCCATGCCCATCCAGGGGAGAGCATCTCGGGCGCTGGGCAGATAGACCCAGGACAGGGCGCCAATCCATCGCTGGGCACACACTCACTCACACAGACACACTCTATAGGGGGCAATTTTGAGAATTCAATTAACTTGATCCATGTTTTTGGACTGTGGGAGGAAACCGGAGAACCCGGAGGAAACCCACGCAGACACGGGGAGAACATGGAAACTCCACCCAGATGGGGATTCGAACCGGGAATCCCTAGAGCTGCCCCCCCCCCCCCCCCCCCCCCCCCCCCCCCCCCCCCCCCCCCCCCCCCCCCCCCCCCCCCCCCCCCCCCCCCCCCCCCCCCCCCCCCCCCCCCCCCCCCAATACATTATATTCATTTAATTTTTATTACACACACACACACACACACACACACACACACACTGTGGCTTTAAGGTTCTGTGTTATCCAGCTGTTTGTGTTGAGGCAGCTGTGACTTGAATGGGAACGCTGATCATGTTTACACTGCTGCTGTCCCTTTAAATCCACCTTCTCAGTCCGGAAGTTCACATTGTTTATGATTGTAACTTTCATTTCAATCTCTTAAACATCGATCACAGAGATGAATGTTATTAAAATGTTATAAATACATCTGCAGATCGCCTCCACGGTGTCCGGATTGTGGTGTCGCCTCGCTTCTCGTCGCGCCGTTGTTTCTGAATGGCTTGGACGGAACACGGTGACTGAAACCCATCATGGCTCGTTATGAAGAATGGAGGAAAACGGTTCACTTTTATTACTGCGTTAAATTCACCTTAAATGTTTATTCCATGTTGTTTTCGGTGAGTAAACCTTAAATAAAGCGCGTTATTCCCTCACGCTTTATTGTTTATTTGTAATACGAGCTAAACCGGTTAGCTCCAACTGCTAATGACGTTTTTATAAAGAATACCAACACAAAGGTAGACGAAACTGCGTTATTTTTTATTAATGTTTATTAATTTTAAAGTATTTTTAGATTTTATTTGCTGTTTTGACGCGTCTATTCCAAAGCACTTGTGTACGGTACGTTGTATATGAACTTACGCGGTGTTCCGTACGTTTTGCCTTTTTTTTGTTGTTGTTGTTTCTCTTTTAAACGATTTATAAAATTCTGAATGAAATGAGTTAATCTGGAAAAGATATTAAATTCGTTTTTGTTTATTTATTATTTATTTATGTTATTTATTACTTAGTTTGTTATATTTTAATTTTATTTATTAAGTTTCAGTTGAACTTCCAAAACAATATACCCCCCCCACCTTCCAAACAATACGTCGTATTGTATTCCGTACACTGTAGCTACAGCACTGTACGGAACAATAGTGCTATAAATAGTAAAGCGCACACAACAGTACTCCGCACGCTGTTAATAAAGCCTGAGATTTGCTGTATGGATTACAGATGTTATTAACAGCAACCCATACAGTGATATACTTTCACTCTGCTCCAAACACTATGAAATAATACGTACTCTGAAGTGCATTGGCAGTGATACCTAGTGTTTGGTTACAACCACCTAAGTGTGTGAGTCATCATTGTGTGTGTGTGTGTGTGTGTGTGTGTGTGTGTGTGTGTGTCAGTTCCTGGGCCTGTGTGTTCTGTGTGTGGGTATTTATGCCGAGGTGGAGCGGCAGAAGTACCGCACCCTGGAGGGAGTGTTTCTGGCCCCGGCGGTGGTGCTGACTCTCCTCGGTCTCGTCATGTTCACCGTCTCCGTGGTCGGGATGGTCGGCTCGCTGCGCGACAACAAGACTCTGCTGCACATGGTGATGACACCCACAGGAGATGACATCACAATCATTTATCATAATTATAATCATCCATCCATCATCTTCCGCTTTATCCTATATTAGGGTCAGGGGGTTCCCCAAGCCCATCCAGGGGAGAACGTTGCGGCCGCTGGGCAGATACACCCAGGACAGGGGGGTAATCTATCGCTGGGCACACACTCACTCAAACAGACACTCACACACTCTATATGGGGCAACTTGGAGAATTCAATTGACCTTGATCCATGTTTTTGGACTGTGGGAGGAAACCGGAGAACCTGGAGGAAACTCACGCGGACACGGGGAGAACATGCAAACTCCACCCAGATTAGTATCGGAACTGGAAATCCCCAGCGCTGAGAGGAGAACATGCTAAACCACTAAGCCAACATGCCACCCAAATTATCCATCCATCCATTATCTTCCGCTTTATCCTATATTAGGGTCGGGGGGTTCCCCATGCCCATCCAGGGGAGAACGTTTCGGGCGCTGGGCAGATACACCCAGGACAGGGGGGCAATCTATTGCTGGGCACACACTCACTCACACAGATACACTCTATATGGGGCAATTTGGAGAATTCAATTGACTTGATCCATGTTTTTGGACTGTGGGAGGAAACCGGAGAACCCGGAGGAAACCCACGCAGACACGGGGGGAAAATGGAAACTCCACCCAGATTAGTATCCGAACTGAAAATCCCCAGTGCTGAGAGGAGAACATGCTAAACCACTAACGAATGTGCCGGCCTAATTATAATTAATTATATGATATTCCTCTTCCTCTCTGGACTCCACAGTTTCTCTGCGTTCTCTGCGTTCTGCTGGCGCTCCAAGCTCTCGCCCTCATCATCGCCCTTCTGTTCGGCAAAACGGTGAGCACCTGGACCCCCGTCCTGTGAGTCACACCCCCGTTAACGTTCCTCTCCCCCAACCCCCTCCCCCCCCTGCCTTTATTTCTTTTTTTTTTTTCAATAGACGAGCGAGTTAATCCAGAAGAACATACGTGAAGGCATCAAGCACTACTATGACGACCTGGACTTCAAAAACATCCTGGATTACGTGCAGCAGAAGGTACGTGACCGTGAGCGGGAGAACCTGCTCAGGTGAGAACCTCCAGTCAACATGAATTCGGTAGTAAAGTCCTCCTCCCTCTCTCTCTTCGTCCCGCGCAGTTCTCCTGCTGTGGTGGCGACGAGTACAAGGACTGGGAGGTCAACCAGTACCACTTCTGCAACGGCACCGGACCGCTGGCCTGCGGGGTTCCTTACACCTGCTGCGTTCCTCAGAAAGAGGTGCGATTCGTGACCGTATTCACCACATAGGGTGACCAGATTCCAATTCGCCAGATGTGGGACAAAGACTATGTTTGTGTTGGACAATGTGGGACACCAATGCATTAAGGTAGTCTAAAATAACTTTGAAAAAAAAAAACAGAACAGACTGTTTAATGTGCTTTAATAAGGGTATGACGTTCCTGTATTTCTCAGTATATGTATATATATAACTTCATCCATCCATTATCTTCCGCTTTATCCTCTATTAGGGTCGCGGGGGGGGGGCTTCCCCATGCCCATCCAGGGTAGAACGTTTTGGGCGCTGGGCAAATACACCCAGGACCGGGGGGGCAATCTATCGCTTTGCACACACTCACTCACACAGACACACTCTATATGGGGCAATTTGGAGAACTCAATTGACTTGATCCATGTTTTTGGACTGTGGGAGGACCCGGAGAACCCGGAGGAAACCCAAGCGGACACGGGGAGGACATGGAAACTCCACCCAGATGGGGATTCGAACCAGAAATCCCTAGTGCTGAGAGGAGAACACGCTAAACCACTAAACCACAGTGTCGCCCGTATATATAACTTGTATATTCTATTTAAATGTACTTTTCTCTAACATAAGAAAACATAGTGAGTGTGGAGCTTTCGTACTATTTCACAGTGTTTCTCAAATTAAAACACCAGACTGTGTGCAATGACACAGAACAGACAGGTCTTTAATGTTCTTTCCAGTAGTTTCTCTAACAACAGAGACACCAAACTCCACATTAGGGCCCGCCTCTCCCCCAATAACAGACAACACAGACGTCCAATGGCAGACTATAAAACTCTGACTTTCAATAACAATGCGGGACGTCTCAATTTGCAGGACGCCTAAAAAGTAACGAAATTGCGGGACATCTGGTCACCCTATCACCACACCACCACCGCCACCACGTCAGTGTCACTGCAGTACTGTGAATGATTCACCACCCTAATAACACCCCACTCTGGCCATGGTCCTGATCATCAGAGTAAATGATATAAAGGGTGCTCGCAGAGTCTGTAGAGGATCAGATGGACTACAGAATGGAACTGTGGAACTACAAAGTCCATCTGCGCCACGCTGCGCTGTTCTCTTTTTTTTTAATCTCTGGGTTAAAACTTTTCTTCCCCCCTAATTATTCATCCTGCTGCCGGCCCTCTCGGTCTAAGTGAACGATCAGGCCGAGTGCGAGAGCGTCTCCGGCAAAGTGACTGAATTAAATTAGCTGCACTCTGCTCGGTGGAAGCCGTCTCGTTGTTTCTCCGTTCCCTCCGTCTCCGGTCCCCACTCCATCTCTCGCGGACTCCGCTAACGAAGCTTAATGGCGGTGGACGGAGGCTAATGATGGGAGAAGGTGGAAGGCCGGGCCACCCCTTCAAGAGCCGGATCAGAGCGCGCGAGGCGTGAAATGGACGAGACAGGGCCGCCGTCCCTCGCCTCCTCGCGCCATCCCCGGTCGTCTCGAGCGTGGCCGAGTCTCGAGAAGCGCTCGGCTAATTGCTACTTTAAAGCCGATGTAGTTGAGAGTCGGCTGGCCAGTAATTAGCCGTTCTGGGAAGTTCAGACACATGCGCTGCACGCTCAGATGAATGCAGACGCGGAATTGGTCACGGCTTGTTAAGAGTTTATTTTGGACTTTGCTCCCTAAAGTTATAGATTCAAAAATATGGACTCGACCCTTAACCTGCGCTGGAGCTGAGGTTCGCTGGCGTCGGGCAGGGTGGCGAGTTACGAGGGTACTTATATTAAATATCATTAGTGAGGTCAGATGCTGGTGGATAAGCGACCAGCAGGGGGGGCTGTGCCATGGACAGCTTGTGGTCCTGTATCCTATAACGAACTAAGAGTTCCTATAATGTAAAAAGTAACGATGAGGTCCTATACACCGAAACAACGTATGAGGTCCTATATCCTTTAAAAGAGGTTGAGGTTCTGTACCTCAAAACAAAATACAAGGTCCTATATCATAAAAATATGAGGTCCTATATCCTTCTATATAGTTCTATATACTAAAACAACTACAAGGTCCTTTAAGCAAAACAAAATACGAGGTCCTATATACTAAAACAAACTACAAGGTCCTATAGCTGTAAAAATATGAGGTCCTATATACTAAAACAAACTACGAGGTCCTATAGCTGTATAAAAAATATGAGGTCCTATATACTAAAACAAATTACAAGGTCCTATAGCTGTAAAAATGAGGTCCTATATACTAAAACAAACCACAAGGTCCTTTAAGCATAAAAAAAACACGAGTACCTATATACTAAAACAAACTACAAGGTCCTATATCTATAAAAAACTATGAGGTCCTATATACTAAAACAAACTATGAGGTCCTATAGCCATAAAAAATATGAGGTCCTATATACTAAAAAAAACTACAAGGTCCTAAAGCTGTAAAACTATGAGGTCCTATATACTAAAACAAACTACGAGGTCCTATAGCTGTATAAACAAATGAGGTCCTATATACTACAACAAACTACAAGGTCCTAAAGCTATAAAAAATATGAGGTCCTATATACTAAAACAAACTACAAGGTCCTATAGCTGTAAAAGAACAAAAACAAAAAAACAACAAGGTCCTATATACTAAAATAAACTATGAGGACCTCTGTCTTAAAAAAAAAACAAACAAAAGTGCTGTGGCTTCATAGGATATAAATAAAGACATTTTATCTGCCGTCACATGACCGTCAGGGTGGCACACCCACACCTCAAAGCGATACGGTCGCGGGTTCGAGTCCCGTTCCGTCCTGCGTGGGGCTCTGCGTGGGTTGATTGCGCAGTCGCTGCTGAATCGTGAAGCTGAGGCGTTAAATTGCTTCCATTAATCCATTTCTTGTTGTTTTCTGATGCAGGCGGGCGCCGTGGTGAACACGATGTGCGGCTACAGGACTCTGAATCAGCCGGTACGTGCATCCCGTCTTATTACCCTCCGCTCGGGTTTTTTTTGCGTAGGTGAGGGGTCCGTTGGCAGAGCAGGTATCATTATAAGTGATGATTACGCCATTACGCCGCTCTCTTCCACCTGCTCTCGCGCCCATTTTCTTGAAGTCTGGGTTTTTGGGAAAGTGGGCTCTCGTGAAGCCGGGCGCGCTCGCCGCCGCCGGCTCGTTGGCGCATCAGATGGCGGCGTCATTACCTCGTTACAGCCATCTCAGCGTCACGAGGACGGGCGCTTTCGGACGTGACCTCGCGCCGTCGCGCCGCCCTCTGATGTTTCTGTTCTTGTCCCTGCGCTTGCAGCGTATAGACCTGGACGACGTCATCCACGTCCGCGGCTGCATCCACGCCATCAATCTGTGGATGGGCGACAACATCGGCGCCACCGTGGGGATCTGCTGCGCCATTGGACTGCCTCAGGTTTGTCCTCTCTGCTTCACAGGACGTACTCGTGGCGGTCAGTTCGGGCGGGGACATGTCTGCGGACGGGGAAGAGAACCGGAGTCCGCTCGGCCGTGGGGAAGACGTGCAGACTCCACACTGAAGGACCGGTCTTTGTGAGGACCTTCCCGCTATGCGCCTCCCCATCGCCCCCTCATGTTTACATAGAGTAACCTACAGTAATTCCACCCAAAGCTTTAAAGCTCTCGCACAAATGTATTAGGACACGCCTCCTATTCACCAAATATGGGCGTCTCATTCGGTCCCAAATGCCACGTGTCTTTAAAATCAAGCAAGATCCGTTATCTTCCGCTTCCCCATGCCCATTTAGGGGAGAACGTTTTGGGCGCTGGGCAGATAGACCCAGGAAAGGATGCCAACCTATCGCTGGACACACACTCACTCACACAGACACACTCTATATGGGGCAATTTGGAGGATTCAATTGACCTTGATCCATGTTTTTGGACTGTGGGAGGAAACCGTAGAACCCGGAGGAAACCCACGCGGACACGGGGAGAACATGGAAACTCCACCCAGATGGGGATTCGAACCAGGAATCCCTAGCACTGAGAGGAGAACATGCTAAACCACTAAGTGACCGTTTATGTAGTGATTTTTTATTTTTTTTTACAATCGTCACAAAGCTTGTTCACCGACGTTTTAACCAACGTTCTCGTCCTGATGTAGCTGCTGGGGATCCTGCTGAGCTGCGTCTTCTGGAACCTCCTGGTGGAGATGAGCGTGTCCGAGGACATGGTGGACTTCAAGTTCAAGCGGGCCGACTTTAAGTACAGCGAGCTGGACCTGTCCGGCGCCGGGTGGTGCATGTGTCTGCCCCGCACCGGCGGCTACCTGCCCGTTCCCGTGGGGGAACCCGGCCCGGGCGGAGACCCCTGGAGCCCCGACCAGGAACCCGACGGCACCACGGTGGACCTGGACCCCGAGCTCCTGTGCGCGTCCGAGCAGAGTGTGGCGGAACGGGACGAAGTGGACAATCATTTGTAGGAGGAGGATTTGTAGGAGGTGCCGTTGCAATTTCACTTTTTTTTAATTGATGTTTTTAATTGTTTTAATTTATTGCGCCGGACGTTCTGAATGTCGTCGTTAAGCCGGTGATCACGACTCACTTTCACTCCTTTAATTGTTTTTTTTCGTACGAACGTTTCTTTTTTTACTTGAATGTCGGGAAATCGTCGGGTGGACGGTGTTTTGTTCACCGTATTCATTTCCTGTTGTGTTTTTAATCGTCGTGAAGTCGATTTCTTGGTTATTGGAAATGATGTTCTTTGGTATGTTCTCTGCGATAACTTATTTATAAACAACTGCACTGCACATTTATAACAAGCTGCACTGAGGGACGTACTGATGACGTTACCAGTTGAGTTGATATCAAATATTGGGTCTTCAACCGATACCACGTTCAGGTTCAAGTCTTTCAGAGATATCAGTATCGGGTTCAGGGTCCATAACCGATACTAATCGGATACCATGAGTATCGTATCGGGGTTGATACCGTGTCCCGTATCGGTCGGACCCTGCGCTTCTTAACTCATAATCGTAAAATTAGAACCTGATCTCTCTTTCCTCGGTAACTTTCCATGTCCTGCTTTAGTCATACTTTTGTTTTTACTAAATTGACTAATTACTTTGCGTCTTTCAGTTTGTTAAGATTTCAACGTAAACGATTCACAGACTTGTGAGGACCGTCGGCCAAAGTTCAAAATAATAACAAGTCCTCAAAGTGGTATCAGTTTTCGACTTAAGAAGGAATAGAACTTCAAGTCAACTCTAACAATCGTCTGTTCGTTTGTATAGCTACCAAAACTCCGTGGCTACGTCAGTCTGTAGAACCTTTAGAACTTTAGGGAACGTGGTCGCCTCCGAACGACGCCGTCTCCGCGTCACTACATTCGAACTGTTGTACTTTATATATGCGAACGGGTACGTTATGAAGAAATCGCTTACACCCCCCCCCCCCCCCACACACACACACACCCACACACACAAAAGAAAACGGGTAAACGTTCAGTTAGTGGGG
>JAFMOD010000143.1:211041-230325 GCA_019802435.1 Corydoras maculifer
CAACATCACCTACACATCACCTACACAACCTCACCTACACAACCTCACCTACACAACCTCACCTACACAACCCATGCCCATACAAAGGAGAATGTTTGGGCGCTGGGCAGATACACCCTGGACAGGGCACCAATCTATTACTATACACACACACACACACACACACACTCTAAATGAGGCAATTTGGAGAATTCAATTGACCTTGAATCCATGTGTTTGGACTGTGGGAGGAAACCAGAGAACCCGAAGGAAGCCCACATGGGTACGTGTGGAACATGGAAACTCCACCCAGATTGGGATTCGAACCTGGATCCCCAGCGCTGAGAGGAGAACATGCTAAACACCACTCCACTGTGACAGAAGTCCCACGTCTTCAGACTTGTTGATAAAGAGGAACCGATTCTTGTTTCTCAAAAAGGATGAGGAGGGACTCGGGATGAAGGACGAGCTCGGGCTTTAATGAGTCTATAATTTCATACGGTCTGAAACAGAATTATCATAACACCATGGACTCGGCGCCCCGCCACTGTTTACAGAATCCCGATGTGCACTTAACACCACTCCAGACTCACATGCAGCACCATCAGCCATCACGCGCATTGGAACTCAGACACTTGATGTGTTCCTGCTGCAGACGCTCGGCTCCTTTCAGCCGGCGCTACGTCTGCAGTTCGTACCCCTTATTTTCCTCCATTTACATAATTGAATATTAATTCATTTGCGGTGCGTGTAAATAGAAGCAGCGGGATTTAATAGCCTTTTATTTCCACTTTAATCAGGAGGTGTTGGTTCTGCGGTGTGTTCGGTCGCACAGTCTGCCGTTCAGTCTGAGGGAACACACTCCAATCGACACAGAGAAAAAGAATTCGACTTTATTATTTTAGTCTATAAACATTTATTTTATTCATATTTTTTATGTCAATTATTAATAATAATAATAATAATAATAATAATAATAATAATCTCAGATTCCAACTCTCACTTTACTTTCACATCTTCATTCATTCATTATCTTCCTCTCAGTCCTCTACCAGGGTTGCCAGACGGTTTCCCCATGCCCATCCAGGAGAGAACGTTTCGGGTGCTGGGCAGATACACCCAGGACAGGGGGGGCAATCTATCACACACACACACACAAACACTCTATATGGGGCAATTTGGAGAACTGAATTGACAAGATCCATGTTTTTGGACTGTGGGAGGAAACCGGAGAACCCAGAGGAAACCCACGCGGACACGGGGAGGACATGGAAACTTCACCCGGATTGGGTTTCGAACATGTAATCCCTAGCGCTGAGAGGAGGACATGCTAAACCACTAAGCCACCGTGCCGCTTATATATATATAATGTAAATTAAGGGATATTTTAATATATTTATTTTCCTGAGTCGTGTTTCCTCTCTCGTCTGAACCGCAGACCATCAGTCCATTTACATCGGCGTGCCGGTGCCGCGAGGTTACCGGCGAAAACGACGCCGGAGACATTCGTCCGTCTCCAGTCATGAGGTCACGGATGTGGAGAGGGGCGTGCACCGCGACCGCCCTCGGCATGAGCGCTACGAGTCCGAGGATGCCGAGCGATACGACCTGGAGCCACCCGAGCGCGGCCTGCACCCGCCGGAAGTCAGCCGCACCAGTGAGTGACATCACAACACGCTCACACCCAATCAGTGAGCTGCCACACCCCACACACAGGACTGAAAGCATGCCGCGAGACGGATGGACAACAGTCTGCAATTCTAAAACTACAAAGTCCATCTCTATGGTCAGAGACTCTGATACTAAAGGACAGTGGGCATGTATAGAAATGAGGGAGGAATACCCCCATGCCCATCCAGGGAAGAACATTTTGGGCACCCAGAAGAGGCGCCAATCTATTGGTGCACACACAAACACAATCTATATGGGGCAATTTCAAGCATTCAATTCACCTTGATTCATGTTTTGGGACTGTGGGAGGAAACCCACATGGACACGGGGAGAACATGGAAATGCCACCCAGATTGGGATTCAAACCGGGAATCCCCAGCACTGAAAGGAGAACATGCCAAACCACTTAGCCACTGTGCCGCCCCTTTTTTAATATCAAAGATAAAATCATGAAATTCGGCACGGTGGCTTAGTGGTTTAGCATGTTCTCCTCTCAGCGCTAGGGATTCCCGGTTCGAATCCCCATCTGGGTGGAGTTTCCATGTTCTCCCCGTGTCTGCGTGGGTTTCCTCCGGGTTCTCCGGTTTCCTCCCACAGTCCAAAAACATGGATCAAGTTAATTGAATTCTCAAAATTGCCCCATATAGAGTGTGTCTGTGTGAGTGAGTGTGTGCCCAGCGATGGATTGGCCCCCTGTCCTGGGTCTATCTGCCCAGCGCCTGAGACGTTCTCCCCTGGATGGGCATGGGGAACCCCACCGCGACCCTAATAGAGGATAAGCGGGAGATAATGAATGAATGAATGAATGAAAATCATGAAATTCCTTTTATGATGTGACTTTAAAGAGACCCTTTGATTTGATCACCTGATGATCCTGAGATTAAAATCGGTGCATGGAGGATTTCCTCATATTTAAACGCGTAATGAGCGGTGATTAAGCAGCCGCACACTTCAGCGTCTCCAGCCTTCAGTCCTCCAATGGTTCGGCCCTTTTATTGGAAACGGGGAAATGGGCCGGTCCTCATTGATGCAACACTCAGTGATGCCATCGAGAGCCTGAGGGCTGCTCTCAGAACAGTATGAATCTAATTACCGCTCTGTAAACGCTGCGTTGGTCGAGTCCCTCCAGAACATTATGACCTAATTAAAGATGCTTACAGGAGGCGGGGCCACGGACCTGTTACAATTTGAAGTTGAAAAACAGATTTCATCACGTCCCATAAATCTAATCTAAAGTCCAATCCTGTCTCGTCACCCCCATCCCATAATATAAGAATAAATCAATACGTCCTTTATTACACACACACACACACACACACACACACACACACACACACATTAGTTTTAATGTGTTGTAAGGACTTTATAATGATTTTTATTTATTACTTTGAGACGCCATGTTCAACATGAACCTCGTTTTCTGAGAGGGTTTTCCTTATTGAAGAAAGACGGTTCTCTTTATTTAAGGGAAACGGTTCCCGTTATTTGAGGTAGAAACTTCACGCATTTAGAGGAAGAAGGTTCCCGTTATTTGTGTAAAAAGGTTCTTGTTATTTAAGGGAGAAGGTTCTCGTTATTTAAGGGAGAAGGTTCTCGTTATTTAAGGAAGAAGGTTCTCGTTATTTAAGGGAGAAGGTTCTTGTTATTTAAGGGAGAAGGTTCTCGTTATTTAAGGAAGAAGGTTCTCGTTATTTGAGGAAAAAGGTTCTCGTTATTTGAGGAAGAAGGTTCTCGTTATTTAAGGAAGAAGGTTCTCGTTATTTTGGAAAATAGTTTCTCGTTATTTAAGGGAGAAGGTTCTCGTTATTTAAGGGAGAAGGTTCTCTTTATTTGAGGGAGAAGGTTCCTGTTATTTGTCAAGGAAGGTTCTCTTTATTTAAGGGAGAAGGTTCTCGTTATTTAAGGGAGAAGGTTCTCGTTATTTAAGGGAGAAGGTTCTCGTTATTTAAGGAAGAAGGTTCTCGTTATTTAAGGGAGAAGGTTCTCGTTATTTAAGGAAGAAGGTTCTCGTTATTTAAGGGAGAAGGTTCTCGTTATTTAAGGGAGAAGGTTCTCGTTATTTAAGGGAGAAGGTTCTCTTTATTTGAGAGAAGGTTCTTGTTATTTGTTGAGGATGGTTCTTGTTATTTGAGGGAGAACTTTGCTTTTCTGTATTCGGTTTTACCTGCTGGTTGTAAAGACGTGTCTTCTGCTAGAAAACCTTGGCAACCCGGTGTCCTCTGCTGTGGCTGAATGTTCCCTGTGTCTACCGTTATTGGGTTCTTGCGTTATTGCTTTTAGATCCACATCACACGGCTGATGGCTCGGGGGTGCTGGACGGGATCCGTGCCACACGGTGGTGGATCAGCCGCAGAACTGTCTTTAAATAAATATTGCTTTGTCGTCTGGATGAGACGTTTGGACGGATGGTGATGCCAAGGCGGGCGTCCCCTGTGAGCCGTGGTTGATTTTAACGGCTCTAGTCATTTACACTAAATCGTTTTTGTATTGTTTTGTCTTCATAAGGACGTGACGGTGGTGTTTGGATTGGTTTTCGACGTTCTAACGGTACACAAACGTATAATTCAGAATGCCGAAGTACACGTCGCCCGTTCTCCCGAGCTCCTGATGATTATTCAAGCTCTTTGTATTTTACAGAAGCGTAAAATGCAGTCGTGATTCCGTAATTCAGTGGTCATGTGACCACAGTGTGTTGCCCATAAGTGACAGCATGTGTGTCTTCTCCGGTTTGAAGTGTCGCCCGCCGCAGAACGTCTGAGGTACATATTAGGAGACGATGAAGACGCCATGCCCACCCCCACCCTCTTCACTGAGATGGACACACTCCAACATGAAGGGGAGGAGCTCGAGTGGAGGGAGTCGGCGAGGTAGGAGGAGCTTCACTGTGTGTATGGATGGAAATGGAAGCGTCATGTGGTTTATTATTACGTATGCACATCACTGACGCTGCAAAAGCCAACATCAGTCATGGTATGTTGGTCAGTGAAATCCATTGTAAGTCTTGTCTTTGTTCGTCTATCAGGGAAATGAGTGAGATGTTGTAACATTAACGAATGATGGCGTTTAATAGGTTGCTGTGTGTGCTTCTGCGACTGTTCTAGGTGGGTGAAGTTCGAGGAAAAAGTGGAGGAGGGTGGCGAGCGCTGGAGCAAACCGCATGTCTCCACGCTGTCCCTGCACAGCCTGTTCGAACTGCGCACATGTCTGCAGACCGGGGTCGTGCTGCTGGACCTGGACGGGTACTCGCTACCGCAGATCGTCGGTAAGGAGGTTCCTCCAGAACCGTCCACTTACAGATCCTGTTTTGTGAGGGTTCTGGCAATTCGAGAAAAGAGGACTAATAAATCCATCCATTATCTCAAGTAGGGTTGCATTGGGGGTGGGGGGGGGGATTCCCCATGCCCATCCAGGGGAGAACGTTTCGGGCACTGGGCAGATACAGCCAGGACAGGACGCCAATCTATCACTGGGCACACACTCACTCACACACACACACTCTATATGGGGCAATTTGGAGAATTCAATTCAACCTTGATCCATGTTTTTGGACTGTGGGAAAAAAAACGGAGAATCCGGAGGAAACCCACGCAGACACGGGGAGAACATGGAAACTCCACCTGGATTGGGATTCGAACCGGGAATCCCCAGCACCTTTATAAGATAATATAATGTAATAGCTCATGACCAACGGTTAGAGGAGAAGATTTTGGGCGCTGGGCAGATAGACCCTAAACAGGGCGCCAATCCTTTGTTGGGCACTCTTAATCTCACACACACTGTAAATTTAAAGGGGCAATTTAGAGCAGTTCCTTCACCTTGAATCCATGTTTTTGGAGAGGAAACTGGAGAACGGGGAGAACGTGGAAACTTGCAAACATGCTAACCACTGAGCCACTATAATGTAGAGAAACAATTGGACTACAAAGTGTTATAAAACTACAAAAACGATCTACAGAGTGCAATGAAGCTGACGAGGTAAAGAATGAGGTTTAATGAGGTAGAAACAGGAGAATCCGCTGAGTGTGTATTATTCTTATTCCTGTTTTTTTTTGAGAGTCCTGATCTCCGGATCTTTTCCAGACGATATAATCGAGCGCCACGTCGAGGAGGGGTTGGTGAGTCCAGAGCTGAGGGACAAAATCAGCTTCGTGTTGTTGAGGAAACACCGGCACCAAACCAAGAAGCCCATCCACCGCTCGCTGGCCGACATCGGCAAGGGAAACTCCGGCACGAGTGCGTACCCCCGCAGACTCTCCGTACACCAATTTTACTTAAAATCGATCACCTGACATTAATAATCCAAGGTTTCTAAACCCGACTGAGGTGGACCGTGTTCTGAGCAGACGCCGGGTCAAACCGTAACCCGAATAAACCCAATAAATGATTAGAGCAGGAGTGTGATTCGTATTCTAGATCGTGGGTTATTGATTCTGACGACTTTGGCGTGGTTGTTGGTCTGTTTAAGCCTCGTTAAGTTCTTCTAGTCACGGTTCAAGTAGTTTATTCATTCATTCATTAAATTCCGCTTTATCCTCTACTAGGGTCACGGGGGGGGGGGGGGTTCCCCATGCCCATCCAGGGGAGAAAGTTTCAGGCGCTGGGCAGATAAACCCAGGACAGGGGGGGCAATCTATCGCTGGGCACACACTCACTCACACATACACACTGTGTATATATATGGGGCAATTTGGAGAACCCAATCGATCTGATCCATGTTTTTGGACTGTGGGAGGAAACCGGAGAACCTGGAGGAAACCCACGCAGACACGGGGACAACATGGAAACTCCACCCAGATGGGGATTCGAACCGGGAATCCCTAGTGCTCAGAGGAGAACATGCTAAACCACTAAGCCACCGTGCCGCCTCGTTTATTTATATAGCATTCAATTTTTTTTAACATGGTGTTTACAGAGTTATAAGCCTGAAACCTCCAAACAGTAAAAACCTTGTGAGGACCGAGGCTCAGTGGGGGACAGACATGTAAAGATCGTGTGCTGATCATGTGACCTGAATTTAACAATTGGAGACACTATACAAGTCCATTGAGGGCGTCCTACAGGCCAATAGAAATCCAGGTTCCGTCCGGTACACCATCGTGGATCAGCATGAGGCCTTCCCCAAACTGTTCCCACACCTGGATTTAATGATTCAGATGTGTCCCAATACTTCTGCTTCTGTCTGTATACTGACGCGAATGTAAAGCAAGTTGTGAATCTTAAGTCGCCGTCGTCTGTAATCTCACTGAGTTCAGTGTCTGCAGATGATTCTCAGAACGTTCCATGTTCTCTCCATCAGGTTCTGTGATCAATACGCTGTGATGGATCCATCATGCCTTTTAATTCTGTCTTTGTAACTGTCTCTCTGTCTGTCTGTCTCTCCATCTCTCCGTGTGTCTGTCTGTCTCTCTGTGTGTCTGTCTCTGCGTGTCTGTCTGTCTCTGTCTGTCTCTCTGCGTGTCTGTCTCTGCGTGTCTGTCTGTCTCTGTGTGTCTGTCTCTGCGTGTCTGTCTCTGTGTGTCTGTCTCTGTGTGTCTGTCTCTGTGTGTCTGTCTCTGTGTGTCTGTCTCTGTGTGTCTGTCTCTGTCTGTCTGTCTCTGTGTGTCTGTCTCTGTGTGTCTGTCTGTGTCTGTCTGTATCTGTGTGTCTGTCTGTCTCTTTGTCTCTCTGTGTGTCTGTCCGTCTCTGTGTGTCTGTCTGTCTGTCTGTCTCTGTCTGTGTCTGTCTGTCTCTGTGTGTGTCTGTCTGTCTGTGTGTTTGTCTCTCTGTGTGTCTGTCTGTGTGTTTGTCTCTCTGTGTGTCTGTCCGTCTCTGTGTGTCTGTCTGTCTGTGTCTGTCTGTGTCTGTCTGTCTCTGTCTGTGTCTGTCTGTCTCTGTCTGTGTCTGTCTGTCTCTGTGTCTATCTGTCTCTTTGTCTCTCTGTGTGTCTGTCTGTCTCTTTGTCTCTCTGTGTGTCTGTCTGTCTGTCTGTCTCTGTCTGTGTCTGTCTGTCTCTGTGTGTCTGTCTGTCTCTGTGTGTCTGTCTGTGTCTGTTTGTCTCTGTGTGTGTCTGTCTGTCTGTCTGTCTGTGTGTGTGTGTGTGTCTGTAACCTTTTCCAGGCCGCAGTCCGGCTCGCAGTCCAGCCAGTCCTTCTAACTTTAACCGCTCCACTGAGGATCTGCGCAGCAAACACTCCGGCAGCTACGGCCGCCTGCGTACGTACACATGAGACTCGAACCCGCTCACATTCTGAGGAAATGAGGAACCTTTTAATGAACGCAGTTAATGAGGAGATGGAATGCTGCGCAGTGATGCTTTAAACCTTTAGATCAGAGGGGTCATGTCCTCGTCTCTGTTCGGGGGTCTGGGGTTATTTCAGAGCTGCAGTGGAAATGCTTCTCATCGACTCTCAACTCTGGCTTTCGTTTAAATTCGGAATCTTCAGACGGTTAACTCTGACTGATAAGGACGCGCCGTGGGCAACGGCTGAGTCAGCAGTTTAGGAAATCTGACTCACATTGGAATATGAACTGTGAGAAGAAACCCATAGAAAGGAGAACATGCAAATTCCACCTAGGAAAAATGTGTTATTTTGATTTAACAGAAATGGATACCAGTGAAATTATTATTATTATGAATATTATTATGAATATTATTATTATTATTATTATTATTATGAATATTATTATTATTATTATTATTATTATTATTATTATTATTATTATTATTATTGTGGGTTGAGCATAAAAACAAAAGAAAACCCGACATGACGCACAACATGAGAGGAGAGTGACTTGAAAAATTTTAAAATTAATGTTTGGGGTCAGAGACCCCCCCCCCCCCACTGCAGCAGTGAGGGTTGAGGATTTTGCTAAAAAGCTGCCATTTGGAAACTTTTAAAAACCCACAATCTTCAGATTGATAACCCAACAACCCACTGAGCTCCCACGCCTGACATTCATTCATTAATTAATTCATTCATTCATTATCACCCGCTTTATCCTCTATTAGGGTCGCGTTTCGGGCGCTGGGCAGATACACCCAGGACAGGACGCCAATCCATCGCTAGACACACACTCACTCACACAGACACACTCTATATGGGGCAATTTTGAGAATTCAATTGACTTCATCCATGTTTTTGGACTGTGCGAGGAAACCGGAGAACCCGGAGGAAACCCACGCGGACACGGGGAGAACATGGAAGCTCCACCCAGATAGGGATTCGAACCAGGAATCCCTAGTGCTGAGAGGAGAACATGCTAAACCACTAAGCCACCGTGCCACCTAACATTAATTAATTAATTCATTCATTCATTCATTCATTCATTATCTCCCGCTTTATCCTCTATTAGGGTCGCGGGGGGGTTCCCCATGCCCATCCAGGGGAGAACATCTCGGGCGCTGGGCAGATAGACCCAGGACAGGGCGCCAATCCATCGCTGGGCACACACTCACTCACACAGACACACTCTATATGGGGCAATTTTGAGAATTCAATTGACTTGATCCATGTTTTTGGACTGTGGGAGGAAACCGGAGAACCCGGAGGAAACCCACGCGGACACGGGGAGAACATGGAAGCTCCACCTAGATAGGGATTCGAACCGGGAATCCCTAGTGCTGAGAGGAGAACATGCTAAACCACTAAGCCACCGTGCCACCTTACATTAATTCATTTAAATTAATTATTATATCAAATTATTAGAGGGGATAATGACTTTGAACAATTAATAAAGGAATTGATTTATAAAACAGGTCGAGTTTTGAAGGCTGTGTGTTGTTCTGTTGTAGGTCACGCTCAGAGCAGAAGTATGAATGACATCGCTGACACACCAAGCACAGATCAGGTACAACACACACACACACACACTACTGTGTACTGCCAAACTCGCTCTGTGTGCGCGTGCGTGTGTGTGTGTGTGTGTGTGCATTAACCCGGTGATGTTATGTGTATTTATTCTGGTGTCTGTGCGTGATTGTGCATAGTGCTGCTGTTTCCTGCTTCAAAAACCCAATTCGATGTTGAGATGCGTTTCACGATCGTCATGGCAACATAAAAAAATAAAAATAAATAAAACAAGCATGAACACTGCATCAATAAAATATCAAGTCAAAAAAATCTTAATGTACCAAATCTTATTTTTGACTTGAATAGATTTCTAAGATAAATAATCTAGTTTTTAGAACCTGTTTCTAGGGTTTTATTATTATATTAGTTTTATTATGAATCGTTTATTATGAATATTTTTTTAATTTGAGTTTTGTAATTTTTTTTTTACATAGATTTGTTTTGCAGTGAAAAACTATACATACATATATATATATATATATATATATATATATATATATATATATATATATATATATATATATATATATATATATCCTCACATATGAGTCTTTAAACCACAAACCCAAAGAGAACATGCAAACTTACTGCAGAAAGGACAGAAGTCCACCAGAATTCCATGCAGTGAGACTTGTAACTGGGGAGTGAATTAGAATGCCGACTGAGAGCTGGATCTTTTTATTCATCACTGATCGAGCAAGCAAACGTTGTATGCACATCCGCATCCAATGAAAGTAAAGATGAGGTTCTTATAACTGGAAGAGCTTATAAGGGCTTATAACCTTCTGATGGATCCTCTTTATGGGGGATTCATATTTGTGCACTTGTCTGTGGGATGGCGTGAACTGGATTTGGGTTTGATGAAGTCGGCCCTCTCTGATGTGCTCGGCTTTGATATCTGCATCTGGGTCACTATTGATCGGCCATCGGGGATTCAACATGATCCACTGCTGGGTCCTCGTGTCTGCAAATCACATGCACACAACACGAGGCTGCTTTTAATGCGGCGCTGGCGCTGTGAGGGGGAAGCAAAAGATTTATGAAAGATTTTTTAAACCAGCCCTATATCGAGTTAAATGACTTGATCCTAAATAAATTCTGCTTGTGAAGTAGAAAAGTTAGTAGAAAACGTGTGATTTATCCATAGACAACAAAATTAATGAATTACCACTGATTTAGTTAATTAATGGCGGCACGGTGGCTTAGTGGTTTAGCATGTTCTCCTCTCAGCGCTGGGGATTCCCGTTTCGAATCCCAATCCGGGTGGAGTTTCCATGTCCTCTCCGTGTCCACCTCCTGGGTTCTCCGGTTTTCTCCCACAGTTCAAAAACATAGATCAAGGTCAATTGAGTGTTCCAATCCAAATTGCCCCATGTAGAGTGTGTGTGTGAGTGAGTGTGTGTCCAGTGATAGATTGTCACCCTGTCCTGGGTGTATCTGCCCAGTGCCCGAAACGTTCTCCCCTGGATGGGCATCCCCCCAGTAGAGGATAAAGCAGAAGATAATGGATGGATGGAAAGCAGCTCTAGTCGGTCCACTCATGGCCAGCTGGGTCTCCTCTGTGGATCCTGATTTTCTTCTTGTCCTGCTGTATAAGTGTGTGTGTGTGTGTGTTTATTTTTGCTTTTTTAAAAGAAAATATATTTATTTTTTATTCTAATAGTGCATTGTCCGCTTTGTCGTGTCGAGCATCTCCTCGACTCTTTCTGATCCTCGGCTGCAGAAGCACTTAGTGGAGATAAATAAGGGGATGTAAGGATGCGACGGGGCGCTCGCCATTCTGCCCTTTAAATCACTTCACAGAATGGAAACATGGGGGGTGGGGGGGTGGTAAGAAAATAAGCAGAACACAAAAGCTCTCGTCAATGGCACTTGACATTCTGGACATGGTGAAGACTTTTAAATTGTGTGTGTGTGTGTGTTTGTGTGTGTTTGTGGCAGAATTCAGAGAACGACGCCAGGATGACGGCGATGAATAAAACATGGCCCTGTGTGTTTTCCAAACTTTCAGACCTGTGTACTCGCTGATCCCTAAAAAGATCTTTGTGCTTGTAAATAAAAGCGCCACGCCTCCGAAACCATGAGAGCCGTCGGCGCGCCTCAGAATACGGAACAGAAGAATAAGAACCGCGTTTAGAGACGAAATAGAAATTAGGAACCAGGAGCAAAGCTTTGTTCTCCCCAAAACAACCCAGAATAACTGACTGACTCACAAACCTACATATAGCATTACAGAAGTTTAACACCAGGGGGCAGGATTTCAGAGGAATAATTCGTATTTGTGTTTTATTTGCAGTTATTTGTTTGCACTTGTTGCGGCACGCCGTCTTAGTGGATTAGCATGTTCTCCTATCAGCGTTAGGGATTAGCAATTCGAATTCCAATTCAGGTGGAGTTTGCATGTTCTCCCCGTGTCCGCGTGGGTTTCCTCCGGGTTCTCCGATTTCCTCCCACAGGCCAAAAACATGGATCAAGGTCAATTGAATTCTCTAAATTGCCCCATATAGAGTGTGTGCCTAGCGAAAGATTGGCGCCCTGTCCTGGGTGTATCTGCCCAGCGCTCGAGACGTTCCCCCCTGGGTATGGGGACCCCCCCCCCGCCCCTCTCCTGCGACCCTAGTAGAGGATAAAGCGGAAGATAATGGATGTTTGGATTTGTTTCCTCCATAAACTTTCTTTAATGTGAACTAAATCTATTCTCTTGTGGTTATGGACTGAAACGGGAGTCCGATCGCTCAGTCAAGGCGTCTCGTCGTTTTGTAGTCGCTGCCACGTAAAAAAATTTGCAAACATATTAAAATGCATCAGGATCCCGACGTATTTATTTACCACTAAACATGGAGAAGGGGGTTTCGGGAACTTTCCATATTTCTGCTATTATATAAAAAAAATCCTTCGATCTGAAAAAACACATGAAATATAAGGACTACAGAATGATTAACCAGACTAACTAAATTAACTTACTACATTAACTAGAACTATTAATATCAAACTGTAAACACCGCAGTGGCAGAATGATTGACGGCTGCGGGATTGTTATTAATTGTTATTAATTGTTATTAATTGCAGCTGAAGAATAAGTTCATGAAGAAGATCCCGAGAGATGCCGAGGCCTCCAACGTTCTGGTGGGTGAAGTGGACTTCCTGGACAAGCCCTTCGTCGCCTTCGTCCGACTGGCGCAGGCGACGACGCTGGGAGGCCTGACGGAGGTGCCGGTGCCGACCAGGTCGGTTCATAACGTCCACACAGCGACTGGTCGGTTAGTTTTATACGATTGAGAGTCGTCATGTTTATAAATGTCTTGTTTTAGATTCCTGTTCGTGCTCCTGGGCCCCACCGGTAAAGCCAAGTCGTACAACGAGATCGGCCGCGCCATCGCCACCCTAATGGTGGACGACGTAAGCATGAGCATAATGATTATTACCTCTGAGCCTGTTCGTGCTCGTTAATGCTCCGTCTCCCGTGGTTCTGACCGTCCGCCCGATTCCTTCAAAGCTCTTCAGTGACGTGGCCTACAAAGCTCGGGATCGAGAGGACCTCATCGCCGGCATCGACGAGTTCCTGGATGAGGTGACGGTGCTCCCTCCAGGCGAGTGGGATCCAAAGATTCGCATCGAGCCGCCGAAGAAGGTCCCATCCGCAGACCAGAGGTAGATCTGACGAGGGGATACAGATTTAATGGAACTCCAGGTTTCGGGGAACGTTCTGGATTTAAGGGGAACATAAATGGGGACATTGTTCCGAAGGCGTCAGGGGGACGTGGAGGACGTGTACGAGATGAGTACAACGATAACGCAGCTGGTTTTAGTGATGGACCTCTGACCGTCATAGCTGTATGACATCACAGTCTATAATCAGAATTAATAATTAGGTTTTTTGTTTTGTGGATATGGCTTAGTGGTTGGCATGTTCTCCTCTCGGCGCTGGAGATTCCCGGTTCGAAGCCCAATCTGGGTGGAGTTTCCATGTTCTCCCTGCGTCCGCGTGGGTTTTCTCCGGGTTCTCCGGTTTCCACTCACAGTCCAAAAAACGTGGATCAAGGTCAATGGAATTCTCCAAATTGCCCCATAGAGAGTGTGTCTGTGTGAGTGAGTGTGTGTCCAGCAATAGATTGCCCCCCTGTCCTGGATATATCTGCCCTGCTCCCGAAACGTTCCCCCCTGAATGGCCATGGGGAACACACCCCCCCCCCCCCCCCCGCGACCCGGACGATAATGGATGGATGGATGGTTTGTGGATACATGAGGACCCGCTTTTCATCCAGTGAGACTCATCTGTGATCATTATTTGACATTGCACTCGCACTTGCACATTAAATCCGTCGAGTTTTTAAGACGGAGGATCCGTGAGTGTCCCCAGACGTCCTAACGAACCGCATCCTAATGACCCGCTCGTTATGTACAGGGGCGCAATCAGGAGGAAAGAGGGAAGGGGCCTTCAGCCGTAACGGAGAGGGAGCCTGTAATTGTCTGAAATGTCAGGCAGCAGTTGGTGATTATCCGATCTGTCGCACCGTTTATCTTTCCACTCGGTAAAGGTTATGTCTGATTCCCTGAACAGAAAGTCTGTGTTCTCTCTGAATGAACTGGGCCAGATGAACGGGATGGTGGGCACGGGCGGTGGCCCCAGCGACGATGAGGAGATGCCCGTGCCGCACGAGCTGGGAGAGGAGCTGGCGTACACCGGCAGGTGGGTCCACCTCAAAACCTGCGGGTTTCAGATTATTAATACATGCAAAAAATAATGTTAATAATGAAACGTTTATTACGTACAGGATGTGTGTACATACGTTCGTGTGAAGCAGGTCACTGAAGCAGGACTGTGTTGTTCTTCTGGTGCAGGTTCTGTGGTGGTCTGTTCCTGGACATTAAAAGAAAACTGCCCTGGTACCCTAGTGATTTTTACGAGGGGTTCCACATCCAGTCCATCTCCGCTGTGCTCTTCATTTATCTCGGCTGCATCACCAATGCCATCACCTTCGGCGGCCTGCTGGGAGACGCTACGGAAAACTACCAGGTAACTACACAGAACGTTCCGTGACGGGACGCCGAGCGACGTGCTGTGATTCTGCAACATCGTAACGAATTATTTAAATGAAATAAAATTAGTAAGATTGCTGTAAGCTTGCAGATGTGCAGCCTTTTACAAAATTCACTATTTTGGCCCACGTGATGTATTTTCATCTGGACCGTGAGATGAGAGTGACGTGTGCGTCACATTACAGCTATATAAAATGATAATTAATAGAATTATTATGATTGGAGGTGAGGGTGAAGATGCTGAATATGCTGGAGCTGGAGGTGGTGGTTAGGGTGGTGGTGAGGGTGTTGGAGGTGGGTAGAGGTGGTGTGGGAGATGATTGAGGTGGAGGTGGGGATGGGGAAGGTGGCGGAGGTGATGGTGGTGAGGGTGATGGAAGTGGGGATCGTGGTGGAGGTGGTGGGAATGAGGGTGGTGGAAATGGTTGTGGTGATGGTGGTGAAAATGGTCGGGGTGCAGGTGGTGTGGAGGTGGTTGGAATGATGTTGGTGAGGGTGGTGGAGGTGGTGGTGATGGTGAGGGTGGTGGAAATGGTGGGATGGTGGTGGAGGTGGTTGTGATGGTGGTGGAAATGGTCGGGGTGAAGTTGGTGTAGATGGTGGAGGTGTTGGAGAATAATGTTGGTTGAGGTGGTTAGGGTGGTGGAAATGGTTGTGGTGATGGTGGTGAAAATGGTTGGCGTGCAGGTGGTGTAGATGGTGGAGGTGGTTGAAAGATGTTGGTGAGGATGGTGGAGGTGGTGGTGATGGTGAGGGTGGTGGAAATGGTGGGATGGTGGTGGAGGTGGTTGTGATGGTGGTGGATGTGGTGGAAATGGTCGGGGTGAAGTTGGTGTAGATGGTGGAGGTGTTGGAGAATAATGTTGGTTGAGGTGGTTAGGGTGTTGGAAATGGTTGGGATGGTGGTGGAGGTGGTGGAAATGGTCGGGGTGGAGGTGGTGTAGATGGTGGAAGGGGTTCATAAGACCCACTGAAATCCCGCCGAGCGCTGATTATTTAAAGCAGTATGTTAATCACAGAACCTCGGGCTCCTCATAACATATCACTGCAGGAGCCTTTAATTTATTTATTTCTGTTAATTTTTTAATTGTATTATCCCCTCCTCTTTATTAAAGGGGGTGATGGAGAGCTTTCTGGGCACGGCATTGGCCGGGACGGTCTTTTGCCTCTTTGGCGGTCAGCCCCTCATCATCCTCAGCTCCACGGGTCCAATTCTGATCTTCGAGAAGCTGCTCTACGATTTCAGCAAGTGAGTCTCTCCATCCCGTCCTCCTCCAGCTCTCTCTCAGGTCCAGCAGGTCCCTCTGGAAACCTCATGGTGCCGGTTAGACCTCCAGCAGGCTTTTGACATGCATTGGAACCTTGACTCATTAAAGAGAGTTTGCGTTCTCGTCCTGAGACCTCAAACACGAGCTGCTGCGTTGTTTGGTAGCGTACGCGTGAACTCGCCCCAGCAGGCCTTCATCAGTCACCTGTCGGCGGTGCCGGCTCTCCTCGGTCGTGACTAATCCGGCTCCTGATTGGCTGCCTTCGTTTCCGGGGTGACGCGCAGCGGTCGGTCGGTCGGATGGCGGGCTGTTGATACGGATGGGTGATCTTTAAAAGCCCCGTAATTATGGAACGCGCTTCCCCGCAGTTTCATTATCACTTTTTAAACTTCATCCAATCAAATCAGTTACAAACGAGCGAGCTCGGGGTTAATACGTATTAATGAACCCACGCTGTCTGACAGACATGGAGACGCCATGTTCATTTACAAATGCTCATCCTCTCGGCCTCGGCGGCGGTCGCCGGGGGCCGGGGGCCGGGGGCCGGGGGCCGGGGGGCCGGGGCTCTTTCCTGGGACGGGGTTGGCAGCCAATCTGCATATTTTAGTGCAAAATACTATGAATAATTTCACCCGCACGTGATTTGCATGACTAAGCATCACGGAGGCGAGCGTTCTGCTTTATAGAACGCTAAAAACACAGGTCGTTTCTCTAAAACGCGCCATGTGGATGAAAGTCTTGGAACTTTTTGGGGCACCTCATTCGGTTCCATTGTCTTAAATCAGGCCCTAACAGTTTGGGGAAGGCCTTTTTTCTGTTCCAACATGTATATTCAAAGTCCATAAGCCATGACGGAGTGGGTTTAGTGTGGAAGAACTTCACCGGCTCTTATTCCAGACGACCGTATGCTTCCTATATTGTGAGAACAGTTTGGGGAAGGCCACTTTTTTGGTTCCCGCATGACTGTGCCCCAGTGGGAAGAGGTGATCTTGTAAAATATGATGTTAAAGAACTTGACTGGCCCACACAGAACTCTAAACCTAATCCCACTATACACTTTAGATGAATTAGAATAGAGAGTGTAAGCCAGGTGTTCTCATCCAACATCGGTGTCTGACCGCCTACATGCTCGGCTGGTTCCAAAAGCTTCCAAAGCCTTTTCTGAAGGGTGAAGGCTGTTGTAGGTGCAACAAGCTTCTTAAATTGTATTGTGTAGGTGTCTGAATACTTCTTTATTTATATATATATATATATTTATTTCCTGGCTTAGCGCCTCTCAGCGCTTGGGATTCCCGGTTCGAATCCCCATCTGGGTGGAGTTTCCATGTTCTCCCCGTGTCCGCGTGGGTTTCCTCCCACAGTCCAAAAACATGGATCAAGTCAAATGAGTTCTCCAAATTGCCCCATATAGTGTATGTGTGTGTGTCTGTGTGAGTGTGTGCCCAGCGATGGATTGGCGCCCTGTCCTGAATCTATCTGCCCAGCGCCCGAAACGTTCTCCCCTGGATGGGCATGGGGAACCCCCCCGCGACCCTAATAGAGGATAAAGAGGAAGATAATGAATTGATAAATATATATATTTCTATCCATCCATTATCTTCCGCTTTGTCCTCTATTAGGGTCGAGGGGGCGATGGGGGGGGGGCACGTTTCGGTCGCTGGGCAGATACACCAAGGACAGGGCGCCAATCTATCACTGAGCACACACTCACACAAACACTCTCTATATGGGGCAATTTGGAGAGTTCAGTTGACCTTGAATCCATGTTTTTGGGCTGTGGGAGGAAACCGGAGAACCCGGAGGAAACCCACACGGATTGGGCAAACTCCACCCAGATTGGGATTCGAACCGGGAATCCCTAGAGCTGAGAGGAGAACATGCTAAACCACTATGTATATATGTATATATTTTTTACACTAAGATACAGAACCGTCTTCAGAGTGCTGACTCGTGCGTTCTGTCCTTCTCAGGAAGAGCAGTATAGATTACATGGAGCTGCGTCTGTGGATCGGGATCCACTCGTGCATCCAGTGCCTCTTCCTGGTGGCCACCGACTCCAGCTTCATCATCAAGTACATGACCCGCTTCACTGAGGAGGGCTTCTCCAGCCTCATCTCCTTCATCTTCATCTCGGACGCCATCAAGAAAATGGCCGGCTCCTTCAAATACTACCCCATCAACACCGAGTTCGAACCGGACTACGTCACCGCCTACAAGTGCGAATGCGTGGCGCCCGACCCAGGTGAGTCCGTCATCGGTCGTTTCCGCAACACGTGGTGCGTGGAATGAATTGAAAAGGTAGAATTATTATTATTTTTTATTTAAAAATTGGATTTAGAATAAAGAATAAAATAATGAAACGTTGTAGGTACGAAATATCAATTTAAAATATAGAATAAAATATAAAAATAAAATAAATCGGCACTAGTGTCACATGACGGGTAGGGATGTGACGATTCATCGTTTTTGCAAATAATCACAATTTAAACCTTTTTGATTAATTAGTGGTAAGAGCACCTTAGTGTTGTCATGACGACGTTTATAACGAACATACGTATTGCGACGTTAGCCGGAACTTTGGACCAAGTGGCGCAACTCCCACGGAACAGTTCCGCTTGCCGTTATGTATTTCATTGATGGTGATACTTTATTAATCCTTTATTAATAAAAATGTTATTTATTAATGAAATTTAATTGGGGGGGTGGTTCCCATGCCTATTTCCATCCAGGGGAAAACGTTTCGGGTGCTGGGCAGGTACACCTAGGACAGGATGCCAATCTCACTTACACAAACACTCTATATGGGGCAATTTGGAGCATTCAATTCACCTTGAATCCATGTTTTCGGACTGTGGGGAGGAAACCGGAGAAACCAGAGGAAACCCACATGGACACGGGGAGAACATGAAAACTCCACCCAGATTGGGATTGAGAGGAGAACATACTAAACCACTAAGCCACCGTGCCGCCCTTTTTTTTTTTAAACTTGATTTTTACAAAAGGATTTAAATATCTTGCGTTTAATATTCATCAAAAGTCCTGCGTTGTTGTTTTATTGATAACAAAATGTTAATTCGTTAATTCGTATCTTTTGAAAACAAACAGCCGTGCGTTTCTTACAGACGTTTTGGTAACGTTAAAAGTTGCACGACATTCGTAATGATCATATGATCGTGATTATTTCTTAGACGATAATCGTACCATCATTATCTGTAATGCTTTTGTCCCTGGCGTCACGGTGGTTTAGTGGTTTAGCACGTTCGCCCCTCAGCGCTAGGGATTCCCGGTTCGAATCCCCATCTGGGTGGAGTTTCCATGTTCTCCCCGTGTCTGCGTGGGTTTCCTCCGGGTTCTCCGGTTTCCTCCCACAGTCCAAAAACATGGATCAAGTCAATTAAGTTCTCGAGATTGCCCCATATGGAGTGTGTCTGTGTGAGTGAGTGTGTGCCCAGCGATGGATTGGCGCCCTGTCCTGGGTCTATCTGCCCAGCGCCCGA
>JAFMOD010000143.1:230585-247991 GCA_019802435.1 Corydoras maculifer
TGGATGCATTGGGTGGAGGATCTGCGGTGCTCTCTCTGTGTTGGATGCATTGGGTGGAGGATCTGTGGTCCTCTTTCTGTGGTGGATGCATTGGGTGGAGGATCTGCGGTCCTCTCTCTGTGGTGGATGCATTGGGTGGAGGATCTGCGGTCCTCTCTCTGTGGTGGATGCATTGGGTGGAGGATCTGCGGTCCTCTCTCTGTGGTGGATGCTCTCTGTTAGACCAGCTGTGTGTATTGTAACTGATTTGCATTGTGCTTGTTTTCGCTGCGAACACGGCCGCCGTCACGCATCTGTGAGTATCATCACGGTGTCATTGTGTCCCTCACCAAAGCCCCCGTGTTTAAATCCGAACCCGGCTCTTAATTACATGCATGCAGCGCGCCGCATATCAATGAACCACCCGCCCGCTCCTCACTCCGTCCGGAAGCACTCCGTCCCGTAGGGACGAGGAACCCTTACAATTAAGCTTTCCCCATCGTGATGTTCGGCCGGCGCCCATCTGCTCGTCCTGCCGGCGCCCCCGTCCTGCGCAGATGTGCTTTGATCGGAAATCTAAATTGCAATAGTTTGTTTTTCCTCACATTGTGTTCTGCTCTGCGTGTCTCTGTAGGGGCTCTGAATGACCTTGGATGCTGTAGTTCCGGTGCTGGATAACACTTCTGCTCTCTTTGGTGTGAGTGTCTCTCTCGTCTCCTTTACAAAAGGTCGTGAGTCGGGATGTTGACCTGAACCACAAAGTAAATGTGGCTGCTATCACGCAGATGCAGGTGCCAACCACTAAGCCACTGTGCCATATATATATATATATGGCACATTGGCTTAGTGGTTGGCATGTTCTCCTCTCAGGGTTCAGAGTTTCCATGTTCTTTTGTGTCCGCGTGGGTTTCCTCCAGGTTCTCCGGTTTCCTCCCACAGTCTAATAATTTGTGTATATAAATATATATATGTTGCATGTTCTCCTTTCAGCACTAGGGATTTCCGGTTCGAATCCCCATCTGGGTGGAGTTTCCATGTTCTCCCCGTATCCACGTGGGTTTCTTCCGGGTTCTCCGGTTTCCTCCCACAGTCCAAAAACATGGATCAAGTTAATTGGGTTCTCCAAATTGCCCCATATAGAGTGTGTCTGTGTGAGTGAGTGTGTACCCAGCGATGGATGGGCGTCCTGTCCTGGGTCTATCTGCCCAGCGCCCGAAACGATAAAGCGGAAGATAATGGATGGATGGATTTTGCTGTGCCAGTTGCTGCTACCATGTAAAATGGATGCGGTTATTATCACACTATTATACATGTGTGTTAACGACAGTACGCTCGTTATCTCGTCATGTTCTCATCGTCTACGCGTTCTCATCGTCCTCTCTATAGGTGAATATAACAGCTCTGGATTGGAGCCAGCTCGGCAAAAAGCAGTGCCTGAAATACGGCGGCGCTCTGGTGGGCAGCTCCTGCAGTTTCGTGCCGGACCTGGCGCTCATGTCCTTCATCCTGTTCTTCGGCACCTACTCCATGACCGTCTCGCTGAAGAAGTTCAAATTCAGCCGCTACTTTCCCACCAAGGTGAGAACCGCGACGAGGAAAACAAACCCATCATAGAGTTTGTGGCCACCTCTTTGGCGCCCTGTTCTCCGCCTGTTGGAGACCACGGTCTTAAAGTCTGTTCAGCTGTATGAAGCCACCACTGACCTTCAGAGGCGTCTTTATTGGATGTTTGGGGTGCATTCAGGTTAAAGGCTGCAGCCTGGCTCACAATTCACCCCAACATTTAATTTAAAAAAGGTTCCGTGGGGGCAGCTGGGGGCAACCTCGCCCAACCATTTGTCATGGACCTTGGTAGAGACACGGAATAGAAAAAAAAGACCGTCCTCCGACTTTACTGAGTCTGAAATGTTCTGAAATATTAACACGGTGTTCGTAATGATGTTCCTCGCGCGTTTTCGTCTGAACAGCAGGACGACGCTAATTACTTTTCTCTGCGCCGTTGTGTAGCTGAGGAAGCTCATCAGTGACTTCTCCATCTTCATGTCCATCATGACATTTGTGGGACTGGACATGCTGATGGGGTTGAAGACCCCCAAACTCACAGTGCCCACCGAGTTCAAGGTAAACGTTGAGTTCTCAAAACGTTTATATTAAATTCACGTATTTAATTTAATTAAATGAACTAAATTGTTTTACATCCCGCAGCCCACACGTCCCGACCGCGGCTGGATCGTCATGCCCTTCGGGAAGAACCCGTGGTGGGTTTATCTGGCCAGCTTTGTGCCGGCACTCCTGGTCACCATCCTGATTTTCATGGATCAGCAGATCAGCGCCGTCATTGTGAACCGCAAAGAGAACAAGCTGAAGGTAATGATGACGCTCTGATGGGTATCTGAGGTTTTCGTGATGTTCAGGTTGGTTCACTCGTAGAATCGTCCAATGGCCGGCAGCCCGTGTCCTGTAGGTGGCGTCCCGATAGTACTGCTGAAGGACTGGAGGAGGACTCACCAAAATTATGCAGCTAATTATTGAGGCGCTGCCTTTGATCTTACATCCACAGAGTGCGAGAATGAGATGGCTGTGTCTCATACGGCATGTTCTCATGGCCATTAAGTCGCCGCCCACTTTTTAGAATACAAACCAAACAAATTTATGTTGTAAAAATAGCGTTCCAAAAGTACATCTAAACTTACATCTGTGTGCAAAGTGAATTTAATTAAAATAGTTTTTAAAACATTAATTTACACTTTAAATACTACGGGTTATATTTGTGTTTCGCCATCTCTCCTTCGAGCATTCATTATCTCCCGCTTATCCTCTATTAGGGTCGCGGTGGGGTTCCCCATGCCCAACCAGGGGAGAACGTTTCGGGCGCTGGGCAGATAGACCCAGGACAGGGCGCCAATCCATCGCTGGGCACACACTCACTCACACACACACACTCTAAATTGGGCAATTTTGAGAATTCAATTAACTTGATCCATGTTTTTGGACTGTGGGAGGAAACCGGAGAACCTGGAGGAAACCCACGCAGACACAGGGAGAACATGGAAACTCCACCCAGATGGGGATTCGAACCGGGAACCTTCGAGCATTAGCCCAAAAAAAAAAAAAAATGTAACTGGCAAACGAATGGTGGTTACCACGGCGACAATTATGCTGCATGTGTCTGACACGTGCCTCTCTCTGTCTCTTTGTTTTCAAGGTAATAGACAAGTACAAAATCAGATGAGCGTTAATTAGTTGACCTTTTTTTAAACATTTTTTTACGTTTTTTTACAAGCCGTCCGTTTCGTGTCGCGACCCACCAGTTGAGAATGGCTGCTATAGAGTGTATGGACAGAGTGTTTCCAGCTAATAGTTTTGTTGTGATGAAAATGTGAGAGGTCTCTTATTAACAATCAAAGCGGTGATGAGATCAAAGGCTTTATAGGAAACTGGGTTTCCGTGGGAACACGATGTTTTAAGATTAGATCGTGGGTCGGTTCTCAGAGCGTCTCCTCCTTGACTCTCCAACAGAAGGGGTGCGGGTACCACCTGGACCTGTTCTGGGTGGGCATCCTGATGGCTGCCTGCTCGTTCATGGGGCTGCCGTGGTACGTGGCTGCCACCGTCATTTCCATCGCTCACATCGACTCGCTTAAAATGGAAAGCGAGTCCAACGCACCGGGAGAGCAGCCGCAGTTCCTGGGAGTCCGGTAGGAGGGCTTCTGATGGCAGTGTAACGTCTAATGAAGCCTTTTAAGATTCACCATCAACATCCGAGTTCTTGGTTTAGGGCATTTAAACCCATTTGAATGTTTAACAGAGTCCATTCGTACGGATGCATGTCCTCATTATGTCTCTCTGATCTAGTGAGCAACGACTTACAGGTATTCTGGTCTTCGTCCTAACTGGGGTCTCCATCTTCCTGGCCCCCATTCTGCAGGTAATGACGCTTTAAAGATGCCGGGATTATTACAGCGGCTTTCGGTTTCTGACGTTTTTGAAGCCGCGCAGTTAAATTGTAAAAGTTCATGGACATACACGCCAACATCCATTTAACAAATCTGTTGACCGAAAGCCAAGCCCGCGGTCATTACGAGCGGCGCCAGGGCCGAGGTGGCACCGGGCTCGCCGCTGTATGTGAGGGAAATGTGTTAATCGTTGATCTACTGAAGATAAATTATTGCTCTGCAGCTTTTGGAATGCTTTGAGCCGGATCGTGTACAGATGTGGGCCACATCTGGCTGAGACGGGCAATCTGCATGTCAGCCAAAGGTGGTCCTCATATGAGAGCCTCGTAATGGTCCACATGTCCCCAAACACATCTGGTCCACTTTGGGCAAAATATAAGCAAAAATATGAACAGTGCATCCAAAATGAAATAAAACCAATTTATATTCAAATGAACAGAGAACACACAGGGAGGGTGGGGGGTGGGGGCATTGGGGTAACCGGAGAACCTGGAGGAAACCCACGCTGACACGGGGAACATGCGAAATTGGGTTCGAAGCCCAATCCTGGTGGAGTTTGCATGTTCTCCCTTTTTCCACGTGGGTTTCCTCCGGCTTCTCCGGTTTCCTCCCACAGTCCAAAAACATGGATCAAGGTGAACTGAATGCTCTAAATTGCCCCATATATAGTGTGTCTGAGTGAGTGTGTGTATAGTGATAGATTGGCGTCCTGTCCTGGGAGTATCTGCCCAGCACCCGAAACGTTCTCCCCTGGATGGGCATGGGGAACCCCCTCCCCTCCCCCCCCCCTTCCCGCGACCCTAATAGAGGATTGAGTGAAAGATGATGGATGGATGTACTTTGTGTTCTGTTTTTACTTTTTTTAGTTCATCCCAATGCCGGTGTTATACGGTGTGTTCCTGTACATGGGCGTGGCCTCTCTTGGGGGGATCCAGGTATGTGTTTTTAGGACTCTGGTTTAAATGTCACTATAAATGCTGCCTTGATTGACATTATCCTCTCATCATCAGTTGTATAACTTTTATATTGCATTATATTTACATTATATTTACGTTACATTTGGTCATTTAGCCGACGCTTTTATCCAAAGCACATCATCCTAATATCCCAACATGGTTGAGGTCAGAACGCCGGGTTACACACAGCACCCCGGAGCAATGAGGGTTCAGAGCCTTGCTCAAGGGCCCACATTGGTAACTTGAAGTGGACCTGGGATTTGAACCTGCAACCTTCAGATGTGTAGCCCAACACCTTAACCACTGGGCTACCACACCCACATTCCCTGCTGTAGGATCCCACCACTGAAGCTTTATCAACTCATCAGATCATTACCACGTAACGGGTCATGGTTCGTTAAAATCTCTGCTTTTAATTTGTAGTTCTGGGATAGGATTAAACTCTTCCTGATGCCAGCCAAGCACCAGCCCGACTACACCTACCTGAGGCACGTGCCACTGCGAAGGGTCCACCTCTTCACCCTGCTCCAGGTCATCTGCCTCACCGTCCTCTGGATCCTGAAGTCCACCTTCCTGGCCATCGTCTTTCCCGTCATGGTCTGTGCTCCTGTTCAAATCAACGCTGCGATATAAACGTACCGTAAAATGTTGCGCAAAGACGTCACGAAAGAGAGACAGCTGTTACAGCTGCAAATAAAAGTAAAAGAGAATGTGATGTCGTAGAAGCGCTGACTGTAGGGGTCATGATGTGTCGGAATACTTGTATTGTAACTTCCGCTTAATCCTCTGCTAGGGTCGCTGGGTGGGGTGTGGCGGGGTGGGGTGGGGTGGGTGGGGGGTTCCCCATGCCCAATCGGGGGAGAACATTTCGGACAGGGTGCCAATCCATCACTGGGCACATGCTCACTCATATGACACACTCTATATTGGGCAATTTAGAGCATTCAATTTACCTTGAATCCATGTTTTGGACTGTGGAAGGATACTCACGTGGACACAGGGAGAACATGCAATCTCCCCCCAGATTATGATTCGAACCTGGAATCCCCAGCGCTGAGAGGAGAACATTCCAACCACTATGTCACATTCCCGGTTCGAATCCCAATCTGGGTGGAGTTTCCATGTGGGTTTCCTCCGGGTTCTCAGGTTTCCTCCCATAGTCCAAAAACATGGATCAAGGTCAATTAAATTCTCTAAATTGCCCCATATAGAGTGTGTGTGTGAGTGAGTGAGTGTGTGCTCAGTAATAGATTGTCCCCCTGTCCTGGGTGTATCTGCCCAGCGCCCGAAACGTTCTCCCCTTCATGGGACCTCCCCCCCCCCCCCCCCCCCCCGTTCCCTAGTAGAGGATGGATGGACGTTAATCTACATTTCATGATGCCTAATGAATGACTTTTGAGAGCGTGTGGAGTGAATATGGAATATGGAATATTAATCTGAATGATTCATTTGAATGTGAACGCTTTAATTCCGTTGTAATTATGCTAATTAGAGCGGCCTGTCATTACAAGTCAGTAATGCAACGACTTTCATCGCCGTTAATTCATTTTCTCGTTAAATGAGTTTAGAGGTCCGTTTGCTGCTCCGTCCTGTTTGTGAGCTGAGGATCTGCCGCAGTCTAAACTCACGTTCTGAAATCTGAGACAGAACGTCTCAGTGGAACGTCTCACCTCTCCCCTGATTAAAGGGGATTGAGATCTTTAGAAGGGCGGCACGCTGGCTTAGTGGTTTAGCATGTTCTCCTGTCAGTACTAGGGATTCCCGGTTCGAATTCCAATCTGGGTGGAGTTTCCATGTCCCCCCCGTGTCCGCGTGGATTTCCTCCGGGTTCTCAGATTTCCTTCCACAGTCCAAAAACATGGATTAAGGTCAATTGAGTTCTCCAAATTGCCCCATATAGAGTGTGTGTGTGTGTGTGAGTGAGTGTGTGTCCAGCGATAGATTGGCGCCCTGTCCTGGGTGTATCTGCCCAGCGCCCGTAACGTTTTCCCCTGGATGGGCATGGGGAGCCCCCCCTCTGCGACCCTAATAGAGGATAAAGCAGAAGATGATGGACGGATGGATGGAAGATCTTTAGAATGGGTGGAGAACTTGTTCTAACGGTTGGACACGGCGTTGTTCTGTCTCTCTCAGATCCTGGGGCTGATGCTGGTGCGTAAGATGCTGGACATGGTTTTCTCTCAGCATGACCTGGCCTGGGTGGATGACCTGCTGCCCGGGAAAGAGAAGAAAAAGAGGAACGACAAGAAGAAGGACGGCGGCAGAAAGGAAAAGAAGAAAGTCCGCGGCGGAGACGAGAGCGAGGACGATGTGAGTTTAATTCTGAACATCAATTCACAATCTGATGACGTTAATTAATAAAAGAAAGACAATTCTGCATAGTTCAAAAATAATAATAATAATAATGCTGCACGCTTACACAGCATCTCCATGTGCCGCTGCTGCCCCCTCGTGGCACGCCACGGTTTTGCTGCTCTCTGCATTCGAGGTGCAGCCAGTCAGCGTGTCGATTTAATACAAAAATATGGGTTTGTCTGTGATATAAATATAGTGAAGTGTTTTTAAACGAACATTTAATAACATTTAAAAGATATTTAGACTGATTTGAATCGTTTCTTTATCGTACGCAACACACACACACACACACACACACACACACACACACACACACACACACACACACACACACACACACACACCCATTAGCATGTTTTTGACTGTAGGAAATAAATATTTAAAAAAAAATAATGTAGACACTGAGAGAACATGCAAATTCCACACAGGGAAAAACCCGGTCTGTCTGACTCGAACCCGTGAATGTAGATGAAGTTGGTATTTCAGGCAGCATTTCGTGAGTTGTTTTGATTATAAGATGCAACTCTAATAACAGCCAATTCTGTGAATCTGAAAGGTTTAAATTACATTTACTTTTGGTCATTAAGCAGACGCTTTTATCCAAAGCGACTTACAAGGTGAGCATAGGGTTAATCACAGCGCCCCCTGGAGCAGCGAGGGTTAAGGGCCTTGATCAAGGACCCACATTGGTAACTTCAGTGGACCTGGGATTTGAACCCACAACCTTCAGATTGATAACCCAATGCCCTGACCACTGAGCTACCGTTTTAATACCTCAGAACGAAATTAATTTATAATTTATTAGTATTGTTTAGCGGCACAGTGGCTTAGTGCCACGTTCTCCTCTCAGCGCTAGGGATTCACGGTTTGAATCCCAATCTGGATGGAGTTTACATGTTCTCCCCGTGTCTGCGTGGGTTTCCTCCGGGTTCTCCAGTTTCCTCCCACAGTCCCAAAACATGGATCAAGTCAATTGAGTTCTCTAAATTGCCCCATATAGAGTGTGTCTGTGTGAGTGAGTGTGTACCCAGCGATAGATTGGCACCCTGTCCTGGGTGTATCTGCCCAGCGCCCGAAACGTTCTCCCCTGGATGGGCAGAGGATAAAACAGAAGATAATGAATGAATGGATAGTATTGTTTAAATAGAATATAGCTTTAAACCTTTTGGGTGAATTTTATTATGTATTTAAAATAATGAGCTTCTCTCAGATGTATACTTTTTTTTTTTTTTGTAGGTTGTAGTTTGTTATTTTAAACATCAGATCTATTTCAGCCCCTGATTTTTGCTCTTGTCCCGTCTGACAGGAGAAGTTTCACCCGTATTCGGACTGCATGCCGACGGATTTAGACATGGACCGCAGGTACTGTGTGCTCAAACTGCACGTTCCCTACAGGGACCTCTTAGAACCTGCTGACTCCAGCTCTGAGTGGGCAGCACGATGCCAGCCGGGCACCTATTACCACTAATGAGCACACACACACACACACACACACACACACACACACACACAAATATACAAACTACTTCACATACATTAATTTCCATCCTCATCTAAAAGTATAAAGATGTAAATGTAAATCAGCAGATGTTCGATGCAGGAACCTGAATTCCATCACGTTTTTAATGCGAAGGTACTATTTATTTTTCGACAATTGATTTAATTAAGCAGTTATGCGCACGCAAAGAATATTAACAAAGAACAAAACAGATCAGCTTTGAGGCACTGCGGGAAATGTTTAAGAATATTTAGAAAATTGTAAACCCCCCTCCCCCCCAACATCTGAACGGCTGAAGAGAAGTCTGATTATTTACCAGCTTCTCCTCCTGTGGCTCCGCAGGGGTGCCATTAATTCTGGGGCTGACTGAATGCACTGGCGCACGCACATACACACACACACACACACACACACACACACACACACACACACACACACACACACACATCACTGCAGCTTACATCCATGTGGAAGCACTTATATTTGATGTTCTTTGTTTATATATGTTTTTGTGTTGCGTTGTGAGATCATACACACCCTCCTCACGCCCCATTACATTACAATTTAGATTTAATTCATTCATTGCCTTCCGCCTAATCCTTAATTATCTTCTGAGGGGCTTCCCCATCCCCATCCAGGGAGGAATGTTTTGAGTGCACCCAGGACAGGACCCCAATCTATCACTGAGCACACACTCACTCACTCACTCAAACTCTATACGGGGCAATTTAGAGCATCAAATTAACCTTGAACCCACGTTTTTAGACTGTGGCAACCCACGCGGACACGGGGAGAACGTGTGTACTCCACCCCTCCCCAACCCGGCTCCGAAAGGAGAACATGCTAAACCACTAAGCCACCGTGCCGCCCCTAGAACTTATAAATTAAATTAAAATTATTACATTAAATTCATTTCCAGTCCTCCCACCACCCGCCACGCGTCTTACTGTTGATTTTCGGAACAGTCCACGGTTCCACGCCTCCTCATTTAACACGGCCACGCCCAACGTACAGAGAAATGAATAATGTTGTTATTGTTATTCAGATGCTAGTGATTCCCGGTTCAAATTCCAATCTGGGTGGAGTTTCCATGTTCTCCCCGTGTCTGCGTGGGTTTCCTTCAGGTTCTCCAGTTTCCTCCCACAATCAAAAAACATGGATTAAGGTCAATTGAGTTCTCCAAATTGCCCCATATAGAGTGTGAGTGTGTGAGCGAGTGTGTGCCCAGTGATGGATTGGCGTCCTGTCCTGGGTGTATCTGCCCAGCGCCCGAGATGTTCTCCCCTGGATGGACATGAGGAACCCCCCCGCGACCCAAATAAAGGATAAAGCGGGTGATAATAAATGAATGAATGTTATTTAGATGTATAGGATTTAAAGAATCTGTATTTATTGAAATGTTAGTTGCTCCTTTCCATGCGCTTTTGGAAGCAATGCAGATGGATTTGCATGTTTTTATTTTTTATTATGACTCCATGAAGTTTGAACTTGGCTGTAAAGCATTGTACTGATGCTCTTTATTCAACCTCTGATCAAATAAAGTTAAGACCTGCAGTAACGGCATCACGTTGCAGATCTACATTTATTTTAGTCTCTGGCTCTGCATCCACCACGCTGTGCTTCTCACCCGACCCCGACCCGTACTGTGCAGCACGCCTTTGAGTTTTCTTTTAAAGCCCAGATTAATGGAGGAGCCCCATCGAGAGCGACAGGGATCTTCCATTTAGACCACGCTTAATCCACGTCCCCAAAAAACAGGCCGTAGCTTTGTGTGTTTCCTGCCTTCATGTCCTTCATCCGGCCGTCTGAACTCACGGATGATGAAAGCTGCTTTTATTTTCCATCATTACAGAAACGTTTTTGTTGGTAATTCTTTATTTACAGGCATTTTCTTTAATAGGCCTTATAACTGAATCATACATTAAAGGTAGAACCATCTCATTATCTTCTGCTTAATCCTCTAGTGGGGGGTGGGGGGGGGGTTCCATGCCCATCCAGGGGAGAACGTTTCGGACGCTGGGCAGATACACCCAGGACAGGGGGGCAATCTATCACTGGGCACATTCTCACTCACCCACACAAACACTATGTGTGTATATGTATGTATATATATATATATATATATATATATATATATATATATATATAGGGGCAATTTAGAGTACTCAATTTACCTTGAGGGTGGCTTAGTGGTTTAGCATGTTCTCCTCTCAGCACCCTGGACTCCCGGTTCAAATCCTAATCTGAGTGAAGTTTTCATGTTCTCCCCGTATCTGCGTGGGTTTCCTCCCACAGTCCAAAAACATGGCTCAAGGTCAATTGAATTCTCCAAATTGCCCCATATAGTGTGTTTGTGAGTGAGTGTGTACCCAGTGATAGATTGCCCCCCTGTGCTGGGTGTATCTGCCCAGCACCCGGAATATTCTCCCCTGGAAGGGCATGGGGAACCCCCCCCCCCCAACCCCAATAGAGGATAAAGCGGAAGATAATGGATGGATTGACCATGTTTTTGGTCTGTGGGGAGGAAGCCGGAGAACCCGGAGGAAACCCACGCCGACACGTGGAGTCCCCAATGCTAAGAGGAGAACATGCAAACCACTTTTATAAAATAAAGGCAGCGCCGATGAGTTCATGACATGGATTTTGTTCTCCCTCGAATTTCCTTACCCATGATCCCTCTGTCCATCGTGTCTGCATTGCTCTTAATGGTGCATGGTTCGGACGACGCAGGACATCTGCCTCCTGAATGTAATCTGTGCTTAACTGTAGTGCGGGTCATGTGACCCCGGGGTGGGGCAGTTGTTGCAAACTGTATTGGAACGCGGGGTTATTCTTCACCTGCAGAGTTGGTGCCACACCGCTGACCCTTGACCTTTTGCCATTACCTCGTCCTCCTCCCTCACGTAACGGGACCTTGCCACTCCGCAGCATCACCTTGCACTTGAAGATCTCGTGCCCGCCGTCGCCGGCGACGCCCATCGCCCGCGGCGTGTCGTGCCCCGTGCCTCAGGTGAAGATCGAGGTGGAGTCAGAGTACGACACGGACACGGAACCCAGGGACAGGCACCGCGACGTGAGCAGCGAGACCACGTTGTGACCCCAAACTCTGAGTTTAAATCCAAACCTAATGATAAACTTGAATATAGATGCTGTTTTGTTTTTTTTTAGGCTAAAAAAATATGACTTTGTGATTTTAAAACTTTGTATTTTGTTTCACCGTCAAATTAAAACAGCGTTAAATGTTGACGTTGGTTTAATTGTTCAGACGTTGTGTTTGTGTTTTTAACACGCGTTCCAAAATGTTCCTTGAATCTTCTGCTTTATCCTCTATTAGGTTCGCGGTGGGGTTCCCCATGCCCATCCAGGGGAGAACGTCTCGGGCGCTGGGCAGATAGACCCAGGACAGGACGCCAATCTATCGCTGGGCACACACTCACCCACAGAGACACACTCTATATGGGGCAATTTGGAGAATTCAATTCACCTTGATCCATGTTTTTGGACTGTGGGAGGAAACCGGAGAACCCGGAGGAAACCCACGCGGACACGGGGAGAACATGGAAACTCCACCCAGATGGGGATTTGAACCAGGAATGCCTAGTGCTGAGAGGAGAACATGCTAAACCACTAAGCCACCGTGCCGCCTCCAAAATGTTCTTATTACTCAATTACTTGAATCTTCTGCTTTATCCTCTATTAGGGTCGGGGGGTTCCCCATGCCCATCCAGGGGAGAACGTCTCGGGCGCTGGGCAGATAGACCCAGGACAGGACGCCAATCTATCGCTGGGCACACACTTACTTACACACACACACACACTCTATATGGGGCAATTTGGAGAATTCAATTGAATTTAATCCATGTTTTTGGACTGTGGGAGGAAACCGGAGAACCCGGAGGAAACCCACGCGGACACGGGGAGAACCTGGAAACTCCACCCAGATCGGGATTTGAACCGGGAATCCCTAGTGCTGAGGGGAGGACATGCTAAACCACTAAGCCACCCGAGGTTCAGACAATTACTTTAAATCACATGGCAACCACTTATGAACCGCATAGCAACCGCCTGAAAAGCCCTGACGACTGGCAAGGAACTCCAATGTATCCCAACCCAACCAAATCGTTCACATGTTGTATTTAAATATAACTTTAATTGAATTTATTGATAACGTAGCGGATTTGGGTTTTATGTCGTACGTTGTTGTAACGGTTATAACGGCGGTTCACGTGAGGTTGCAGCTCCGTTTGTCCTCGTGTGTGAATCCGTCCCCGTAGTCTTCACAGGGCCGGAGTCGCGGCGTCGCGCAGCACATGGGGCAGAGGCGGTTGCGTTGGCGGGACGCCCTCATCCACAGCACGAGGTTCCAGCGGCACCCCGAGGCGATGGGCAGGGCGCCGTGCATCTGCTGGCCGCGGTGCAGCACGCCTTCCGTCACGCGGTGCTCCACTTCCGCGCACTCCGTCTCGCCGAGGGGAACCTGCAGAGGAACAACGGACGTATCGAAGGACGGAACGCGGACGAGTGGACCGACGGCTTCCGGATCACCCACCTGCCGCATGTCCCCGAAGTACAGGTTGCCCCCGGTGAAGTCCTTCCCGAGCGAGACGTTGAGCGTGACCTCGGCGTTGTCGTAGTGATAGCTGAGCTCCCGGTCCTCGTGCACTGCGTATTTCACGGCGAAGGCCTTGTGGCTGTCCAGCCATGCTCCCCCGCAGTCCGGAAACAGCAACGCGCTCAGCGGCTTCAGGTACAGCTCGCGGAGGGGCGAGACGAGACCCTCGTCCAACCCCAACTCATTCAGCAGGATCTAAGAGGCAGGAGAACCGGTTTACCGTCTGTACAATTTGGGTTCCTTAAATACAAAACCTCCCCTCTCCACCTAATGGGCACGGTGGCTTTGTGTTTAGCATGTTCTCCTCTCTGGATCCCAATCTAAGTGGAGTGTCCATGTTCTCCCCGTGTCCGCGTGGGTTTCCTCCGGGTTCTCCGGTTTTTTCCCCACAGTCCACAAACATGGATCAAGTCAATTGAGTTCTCCAAATTGTGTGTTTGTATAGAGTGTGTGTGTGTGAGTGAGTGTGTGTACAGTGATAGATTGCCCCCCCTGTCCTCGGTCTATGTGCCCAGTGCATAGATGTTCTCCCCTGGATGGGCATGGGGAACACCCCCCCCACCGCGACCCTAGTAGAGGATAAAGTGGAAGATAATGGATGGTGGGTGGCACGCTAAATGGATAAATGGTTGGCATGTTCTCCTCTCAGCACTGGGGATTCCTTGTTTGAATCCCCATCTGGGTGGAGTTTCCATGTTCTCCCCGTGTCTGCGTGGGTTTCCTCCGGGTTCTCCGGTTTCCTCCCACAGTCCAAAAACATGGATCAAGTCAATTGAGTTCTCCAAATTGCCCCATATAGAGTGTGTGTTTGTGAGTGAGTGTGTGTCCAGCGATAGATGGGAACCTCCCCACGACCCTAGTTGAGAATAAAGCGGAAGATAATGTATTGATGGATGGATGAGGAACCGGTGGAGGTCGATGACTTTCGGCGCGTCCGCCGCGTCATGCGGTACGTCGACACAAAGAGCTGAATGCGGTTCTACCCCGTAGTTGTTCATGGTGTTGGGTCGACCCTTCGGTGCCGCCGAGCGTTCGAAGTGCTCCAGCTCCTCCAGCAGGTCCTGGCAGAACGTCTGGGTGAAGACGGGAAAGCGGAACACTCTGGGAGCTGAGAACAAGTCGTTAGGAACGAATAATCAGGAAGCTCGTTAACAAACATTCAGTGTGAGGACGCCGTACCGGCCTCCGCGGTGATCCGACCCCGTAAACCGTCCTCGCTGGCTCCGTCTGTGAGGCTGTACCTCACGATGTCTTTAAACTCGGCAGCGAGGAACGACTCCTGCACCGCAACCAGAACGAGTCCCGTTTAAAACCCCGTTTCAGGGAAAGCGGAGCGCGGCGGACATGCCGTCGGTGCTGGACTCGTACCTGAAGGCGGTAGACGTGCTCATGCAGGGGTTTGTATGTCTCTCTGATGACCGACTTCCTCCAGGCGGACTCCACGGCCAGGTTCTGACGTCTCTCCACTTCGCTTTGGACCTGATGGGAAAATAAACTCCATTAAATAAACACAGGCGGCACGGTGGCTTAGTGGTTTAGCACGTTCTCCTCTCAGCGCTAGGGATTCCCGGTTTGAATCCCCATCTGGGTGGAGTTTCCATGTTCTCCCCGTGTCTGCGTGAGTTTCCTCCGGGTTCTCCGGTTTCCTCCCACAGTCCAAAAACATGGATCAAGTTTATTGAATTCTCAAAATTGCCCCATATAGAGTGTGTCTGTGTGAGTGAGTGTGTGCCCAGCGATGGATTGGCGCCCTGTCCTGGGTCTATCTGCCCAGCGCCTGAGATGTTCTCCCCTGGATGGGCATGGGGAACCCCACCGCGACCCTAATAGAGGATAAGCGGAAGATAATGAATGAATGAATGAATAAATAAACACAGCAACGATTTAAATCCCCCGATTTCACTCAGTTACTCAGACAGAGGACAGGCGCAGACGGAAAGTCCTGCTGGAGGGGCAAAAAAGGCTGTGTGGGGTTGCTGGGATGTGAACATTTACACTTCTGGGTAACGATCAACCTTCTCAAACCAGGTTTGTCACGTTTTACGTTTACTTTTAAAGCAGAAAAGCGATCATTAAAGGTTTGTGCAGCGCGGGACGAATAAGAAACGATTCAGAGAAAAAGGAAGGACCTTCTGAAGGACAGCGTTGTACTTCGTCTCCGTATCGCAGCTCAGAGATCTGAGGATCTGGAACAGGAACACAGAATTATATCAGTTAGGATTCCCGCTTCGAATTCCCATCTGGGTGGAGTTTCCATGTTCTCCCCGTGTCCACGTGGGTTTCCTCCGGGTTCTCCGGTTTCCTCCCACACATTTCAAAAACATGGATCAAGTCAATTGAGTTCTCCAAATTGCCCCATATAGAGTGTGTGTGTGTGAGTGTGTGTGCGTGAGTGAGTGTGAGACAGATTGGCGTCCTGTCCTGGGTGTATCTGCCCAGCGCCCGAAACGTTCTCCCCTGGATGGGCATGGGGAAACCCCCCCCCCACCCCCCACGACCCTAATAGAGGTTAAAGCGGAAGATAATGAATAATTGGATCTATTTCAGTAATATAAACTTTTTATTAAAAACTTGCAAACGGAACGAGCAGAAAAGAACATCTGAGTTTATTAAAGAAAAAACGATTTATTGTTACTTTAATTCTATTTTTGATCCATTATCTTCCACTTTATCCTCTATTAGGGTTGCAGGGGGGGGGTATGGGGTTTCCCCATGCCCATCCAGGGGAAAACGTTTCGGGCGCTGGGCAGATAGACCAAGGACAAGGGGGGCAATCTATTGCTGGGAACACACTCACTCACACAGACGCACTCTCTATGGGGCAATTTGGAGAACTCATTTGACTTGATCCATGTTTTTGGACTGTGGGAGGAAACTGGAGAACCCGGAGGAAACCCACGCGGACACGGGAAGAACATGCACACTCCACCCAGATGGGGATTCAAACCGGGAATCCCCAGCGCTGAGAGGAGAACATGCTAAACCACTAAGCCACCGTGCCGCCCTAACTTTAATTCTATTAATGTAATTCATAACGAGTCTAAAACTAGAATACCACTTCACTCTATCATGATATTGATTGATATTGATTGATATTGATTGATATTGATTGATATTGATTGACACTCTTACGTGTCGATAGTCGTTTTGAAACTGCTCCTGTGAGGTGAAGCGCACGTGCAGTTCGAACTCCTCCAGAAAAATGTTGTCAGAATAAAAACAGCTGCAGCAGAAAAACCTCTGCATTTTAACAAACTTCACTCCGCAGCCAGAGGGTTCGAGTCGACATTAATGACGTCATGAAGCTGAGCGATGACGTAAGAACATGATTTTATTGTATTATTAGTTTCACACAAAACGAAAGCGGGTTTGTTGTGATCCGACACTTTAAAGTGTCCGGGTGGAAACGACAAGTTTATAACAGTGATTAATAATCATGATTTTAATTAACAGTTTAGAAACGAGACTGATGCATTAGAACGAACTGGTTACATTTACATTTATAGATAGATAGATAGATAGATATTCATTCATTCATTCATTATCTCCCGCTTTATCCTCTATTAGGGTCGTGGTGGGGTTCCCCATGCCCATCCAGGGGAGAACGTCTCGGGCGCTGGGCAGATAGACCCAGGACAGGACGCCAACCTATCGCTGGGCACACATTCACTCACACATACACACTCTAAATTGGGCAATTGGGAGAACTCAATTGACTTGATCCATGTTTTTGGACTGTGGGAGGAAACCGGAGAACCCGGAGGAAACCCACGCAGACACGGGGAGAACATGGAGACTCAACCCAGATGGAGATTCGAACCGGGAATCCCTAGCGCTGAGAGGAGAACATGCTAAACCACTAAGCCACCGTGCCGCCCGATAGATAGATTATATATATAATATATATTATCTAATTATTCATTCATTCATTATCTTCCGCTTTATCCTCTATTAGGCTCGCGCGGGGGAGGGGGGGGGCTGGTTCCCCATGCCCATCCAGGGGAGTTTCGGGCGCTGGGCAGATAGACTCAGGACAGGGGGGCAATTGAT
>JAFMOD010001430.1:0-86078 GCA_019802435.1 Corydoras maculifer
ACGCAGGTAGCAGAACAACAGAATTTTATTTAAAGGTGTAGGGACACCAAAACCTAAAACTAACGACGTGCACTAAGGAAGGGGAACACAGAAGATATGTACAAACAGACACCCGACCATGTACACAAAACTAACAAATGAACATAAAGAGTTAATTAACTTAAATCACAACCCTGTATGAAAGTTAATTAACTCGATTACAAAACAGGTGCCCTATGCACCTGTTACACATGATCAGTGTTGAAATTTAATGAATGTAAAAAGACATGAATTGCATTATTTGAAAGGTTTAGTCAACTTTGTAATGCTCTTTGCTTTTGTTATGACATTTACTACTTCACATAGTTTAAACAACTGCTGAATGGCAGAGGTAATGACCAGGTGTGAGATGAGTGTGTGTAAATTGTAGGAATGACCATTTGTTTTATGAGTGTGAGAAGGAGTCAGAATGTCTGGTCTCAGGATGACCTGTCAGAATGTTTTAGTGGGACTGGGGGCTCAGGAAGTCCCCACCATATTTGGAAGGTCCAGTCACACTCACTCACACAGAAGGACAGCCCACCTAAGAGTTATATACCGAAGCTGGATCTTTGAGACCTCAGAGCTCTCTTATCAATTGTGGTTGCCCGCCATTGATGATTTTTCCTGTGCACTTGTTTTTCTATTCAGTAAAATGCATTAAATACTTTTGGAACGAAACCGCCGACTTATTACCGTTTATTGGAACACAACATCAGTGAACCTAAAAAAACAGGCAATGAGTTTAGAACTGAGGTGTACCTATAATATGGCTGGTGGGTGTATATAATGGGGCCAAAACAGTATTTTTGTCCTGAGTCGGATAAGAATTCTGCATTATGCACCATTAAAGTTTCACAAGGCCAAAATATAAATGTGAAGCCGTTACTACAACTCCCTGCATTAAATTACTTTAATAAGCCGTTTAGCCATCATGAATCAAGAGCATCATGTGATCTTATCCTACTGGACGCTTCCGCTGACTGATGGAGATTGACTGTTTGACTGACTGAGCAACAACATAGAAAACAATATACAATCTCCATGTGTTGGATTATCAGAAGCATTTTGGCACTGAGCTCAGTAGAATTTATAATGCAAAGTGAAGAGGAGTTCTTTAATATATGAATTATGTGTCATTTTGCCATCCTTCTATAAGCCACTAAGTTGGTACATATTCCCTAAGTGGAAATGCTTATTAATGATATTTTACTAATCATTCTGATCCAGTTGTTACATGACGCCATGATACATGTTGATTTAAAATTAAAATAGGTTTTTATTTAAATAAAGCTACTGGTACTCATAAACTCATAAAGCGTTGGAATGTGCAAACTACATATTGAAAGAAGTCTACCAATCACATATATGAGTAAGTGAGAGAAAAATCAAGTTGAAAACTCAGGTTTATTTTGTGTAATACTATTTAACTGTAAATTTGAACTAAAAGGTTGTAAACCCTTAGTATGAGCAATAATATGATGATGCTCCAGACTACATAAATAAAGAATTAATATTAAGATAAGTACTACTGCTGTAACAGAGTTTAACAAGGTCTGATTTTGTCTCTGTCTGTCTGTGCAGGTGTTAGTGTTTTTAATGCTGCTTCATGCTACAGACTATCTCTCAGCTTACCTCTCATCCCAGGTACACACATTAATGCAGATCATATGTATTTTGCAGTTTTAGTCTTGGTCTTATGTGTTGTTGGCTGGTTTTTAAAAACTTAAAATTTTTGTAAATATAAAACATATGTAAATTGATTTTTTTATTATGAACAAAACAAAACAAACAAAAAAACAGCCAAAACAGGCTTAGTGTTCATCGGAAATCGCTCACTGTTTATATTAATAATATTAAATAATAAATAATATTTGATTTTTATAATATTTTTTATATAAAATAAATAATTATTATTAAATAACAAATGTATATAGCTTTGTTATTTTAAATATTACAGCATAATTGCAAATAATAAAATATTGCATCAATTTTTTTATTCTATGGCTGGACCAGTGGCTCTGCCAATCAGACTTAAGGTCCGGAACTACCCGTTTTATGATACAGCAAGGCAGGGAAGGGGGTGTGCATTATTCTGATTGAATCATGGGAAAGAGGTGTTAGGTGTTCATGTAATGAACAGGATGCTGTACATTATACAAACACTGATACATTTGTGTTGCATTTTGTGTGTCTGTGTGTGCTGCAGGATAAAAAGTTTGCTAGTCGTGCTAAACATATCAGTGCATAGCTTGTCGCTTTGCTGGGGGACTCTTCTGATTGGCTCCCACTGTTTCATCAATCAAAGCCAGGTGAGTGTTTACTCTGAAACATTGTGTAAAAAAATTAACAACAGTCAGTAGTACTTACTGTATGCAAGTCATTTGGGATACCGGATCAAAATGTCATAAATTTTGAGTTGAAGATGAACCAAATGTCACAACATTTTGATTTTTTTTACTAAAGGATGTAAATACCAATGAAAATCTATGTGTCATTATTAACCTTTTACTTCTGAAACATGAATCTACTAACTAATACCAATAATGCTTTATTTATATATTTTTATGATTAGAAGAGAGAAATGTTTACCAGTCAGTCATCTCCATGGTAACCACAGATGTGAATTTGAGACTGATGCCGTTCGTGTTTTTCAGGTAAGGCAGTCGGTGGTAATATTCTGCTTTTGTTCAGTATATTTTGCTCATTGTATTAACAAGGTATTGTATCTTACCTTCACACAATCAGATGTACTTACCAGCTGGTTTCTGGATATTATTCCCATAACTGCTAAAGGCAGTTTATAAAAAAAAGTGTCAAATAAGAGTATAAGCTGGTTGTTATGGCTGATTAATTGCAGCTACAGCTTTAATTGTTAAGAAACAGGACTGTTTTAAGCACTTTATACATATTTGTATAATAAGTCATTACAAAAGATATTTTGATAGATGATCTGCAAATTTCAAAGTGAATTTATGTAAACTCAAAATTTGTCACATTTAACACTCAGTGCTTTCAACTTAAATAAAAAAAATATTAATTGTCAAGAAGCTACTTACCCAAACTTATCAATCTTTAAGTTGTTATATCCTCAAGTAAACCTGCCAATCACTAAACCACACTAAACCAGCTCTCGTTTTAAACTCATGTTCTTAGCAAGAAGCCAGGATTTGGGGCAATCCACCTGTCCAGATAGAACGTTTGCAGCTGGATATATGATGGACACATTGGGGGGGGGGGGAGTGTCGTGTGTCTGGCTCCACATTTGGTTAAAGACGTAGAAGATTTTTAAATAATTGGATTTATGATTATGGGTTTTTTGCTGATTGGATTAGGTTTATTAAGAAATTAGAAATGTTTGTTCAGCTGTCCAGTGTCCCTTTAAGCTGCCCAGTATGATTGATGTGATGGGCAGAACCGTCAGAACTCAGACTGTAACTATTAATAGCAAAACAGAAACCATCTTGAAGAAGCTTCTGCCGCTGCAAACGATGTTGGATGCTTTGGAGTCCGGACTGAGAGATTCACCTAAACATAAAGTCTTGTATATTTTGCTGTTTCGGCGTCGTGTTATCAGAACTCAGCCTTAAAGGGCGAGTTGTTGATAATGAAACCTCCCCCAGAAAAACCCGTGCTACAGAGTGCTGAGACCCTGAGGTTGCCGCAGCACTCTCCACCCTGATGAATTCTGACGACCGCTAACCTCCTGCGCCAGGTGCCTTGTACTTAGTTTCACATCTTGACCCCAATGGAGTTGTTGTCAATCGCAGACTGACATGCTGTGCACTTAACATAATCAGATTTCAAATCGCATGCCTCTGTAAAAAGTAATTAACCACAGTATGGAAGGCCAACAAGGTGTCTGAGGATGTGATGTCACAGATTTAAAGTTATGTTTATTTACACCACAGGACATTAATCAGTTCTCATGTCTCTTGAGATTGTAACTGTGTGTGGTTGTGCTGCAGTATCGGGTGCATCATGCTCATATGGACGTTCAGGTTGTGAGCCTTCTCGAACCGTCGCTCACACACACTGCACGCAAACTCCAGCTCTGTCTCTGCCTTGTGTTTGGTCATGTGATACTTCAGAGAAGCTCTCTGTCGACACTGGAACCCGCACACCTCACATCTGTGAAGAACAACAAGAGTTGATCCTGTGATGACATCATAACCATTCGATCTGTCTTTCCGAGTACATGTGCTCATCTCACCAGTGTGTGTGTGTATATGTGTGAGGTTCACTGCACGGATAAGTTAATGGAGTAGTAACAGTGACCGGAGCATGGAAAAGTGAAGTATTTAAATGTAGATACATAATACGAACATGATATAATATGAACATAATATATCATGTTCGTATTATGCATCTACATTTAAATACTTCACTTCTCCATGCTCCGGTCACTGTATATGATATATACATTGTATGAACATGATATAAATATATAAAGTGCATACGGTACAGAAGGTGCAGGAAAGTGGTTGTACAAAAGAGTTTACAGTGTATGTACAGCGTTCAGGAGGGTAACCACCTCAGGAAAAAAAAAAAAAAAAATATATATATATATATATATATATATATATATATATATGGAGAGATATAGGTAAATGCATATAGATAAATCTATACATAGAGATGTAGCTATACATCTAGAGAGAGAGATAGAGATTGATATTTATATACAGTATATATAGTTTTTTTTTTTTGTTATGTTTTTCATTTTCAAGTTCAAGTTATTTATTTATATAGTGCTTTTTACAACAGTACATTGTCACAAAGCAGCTTTACAGAATGAAAAGCCTTTAAACCCCCAAAGAGCAAGCGACAGTGGCAGGAAAAAACTCCCATTTATGTTGTTATTCAAGGAAGAAACCTTGGGAGGACCAAGATTCAGTGGGGGACTCAATAATGTAGGACAGCTATGTACAGTTCCCCCCCCCCCCCTTATTCAGCAGACACTTTTCTCCAAAGTCACAAGTGAGAACACGAACCAGTAAATTAAGGGGGAACCAGCTGAACTGCAGAATTATCAATACTGATTATTAGCCAACTCTAGATTTCTCTTGATTACAATGCCTTATTATTATATACAAAATTAGTTTATTCCACTATTTACCAGTGTGAAAGTGCAATATTGTGTGTGTATAGGGACAAAACACAAGCTATGGGTAGCGTAGCGTGAACGTTCAGAAGATGATTAAAACAGAACTTTGCCTTTTCGCTTTACTTACAATATTAAGACAGCTATTTACAAAATAAAAAGGTGTGCATTGGTAAAATATATCAACTTATTTCAGAAGTCTGTGTATAGAGAAAATCCCCAATACCCTGAATGCCACCCTAATATATTCTGATGGCTCCGCCCCTGGGGTATACCAAATATTTTTGGGGTCTAATTACAGATCATAACATTGTTATAATTGTTAAACAATATATTTCACTAGTAAATACACATGTCTATATTTCATCAGTTTTTTGCAACATGGTTATTTTTCTGTGCACAGATCTGCTAACTAAAAACAACCACAGATATTTTGCACCCCTCTGTTTCCTAAACCTGAGTTTATCCCAGGGCCCCAGCAGGTCAGGATTAAGGTAGGTTTGGTAAGTATACATACTTTTAAAAAACCTATTTTAGATCCTTTACTGTCCAACTATAGACCAATATCAAACCTTCCTTTTGTCTCTAAAATCCTAGAAAAATTGTGTTCAACCAGCTGAATTGCCATCTTCTAACTAATAACATTCATTAAGTTTTTTAGTCAGGTTTTAGGTCTCATCATAGCCTTAAAGTTGTTAATGACTTATTAATGTCCTCTGATAATAACCAAATCTTTTTCCTTGTATTATTAGATCTTAGTGCAGCCGTTGACACTACAGACCAGAGGTGCCCACACTTTTCTGGCCCGAGATCTACTTTTCCATTGGACAGGTCATCGAGATCTACCAGGGTTAATAATTTTTCATGTTAGTATTGGGGGGGCACGTTGGCTTAGTGGTTAGCACGTTCATCTCTCAGTGTTAGGGATTCCTGTTTCGAATCCCAATCTGGGTGGAGTTTTCATGTTCTCTCCGTGTCCGTGTGGGTTTCCTCCGGGTTCTCCGGTTCTCTCCCACAGTCTAAACACATGGATCAAGGTCAATTGAATTCTCCAAATTGCCCCATATAGAGTGTGATTGTGTGAACAGTGATAGATTGCCCCCCGTCCTGGGTGTATCTGCCCAGCACCTGAGACACTCTCCCCTGAATGGGCATGAGCATGGGCATGGGCATGGGCATGGGCATGGGAACCCCCCCCCACACACACACACACAACCCTAACAGAGGATAAAGTGGAAGATAATGGATGGATAGATGGATGTTAGTATTGTCGAATCAGCATAGAAAAGACGGCTTCAGATTGCCATTTTCACAGAAATTGCAGCAAATAGCATGGCGAAAACTTGGTTTCAGTAAACCCCAACGACCAAACACAATGGAAGTGCAATGGCTACTTGGCAAATCAAGCAAAGGCATTTTGAGTTTGACACTGCAAAAACATATTCATCCTCCAACTTTAAATGAAAGTGGTATTTTAGTTATTTTGGAGCGAAGTCCTTCACTCGTCTTGTCAGTCAAATTAAGAGCAAAAACAGAAAATATCTAATGTAAAAAATTTTACCGATTTTTTTTTTGAGCACGGAGGCGTGGCCACGGGCCGGTTTTTGGAACAGCGAGAGAGCGAGAGAGACGGGAGGGGAGGGCAGACTGCTAGCTCGCAGAGATCGCGATTCAGAATGAATCACATTGTGTGTTAAAATGCGTGAGCGCGTGTGTAAAAGTGCTTTCGATACTGTGCTGTAAAAAAGCGCTGATACGTGAATTTTCCCTTTTTTTTTTAAACCTCCATCGCGACATCGCAAAATATGGATGTCAAAAAACTTCCTACTTCCAAATTCTGATAAAACTGAGTTTCTAGTAGTTGGACCCAAGGACAAAATTAACAAAGCTTTCAACACTATGTTAAACCTTGATAACTCTTTAATTAGACCCAGTTCATCTGTAAATAATATCGGTGTCATTATTGATTCAGATCTCCCCTTTACGAAGCACATTAACAATATTACTAGAATTGCATTTTTTTACCTTCATAACATTTCAAAGCTTCGAAATATCCTAACTAATTTAAAACTAATTTATGATTTTCTTACCTCAAGGTTAGATTTTTGTAATTCACTTCTGACAGGATGTTCTAATAGATCATTACATAAATTACAACTTGTGCAAAATGCTGCAGCTAGATTTTTAATTAAAACCAGAAAGTTTGATCATATTGGTCCTGTGTTATCAAACTTACACTGGCTACCAGTTAAGTTTCGTATTGAGTACAAAATTTTATTGATAACATATAAAATTCTATATAATCAGGCTTCACAGTACCTGAGTGAGCTGATTCAATTGTTCAAGCGAACACGCAAGCTCAGATCGCAAGGTGCTGGTTTACTTTTAGCTTCTAGAATAAATAAAATTACTGCTGGTGGAAGAGCGTTGTCCCACAAGGCTCCTCAACTTTGGAATAGCCTTCCAGTTTGTGATTCTGAATCATTATTAACCTTTAACAGTAGATTAAAAACACATTTATTTAATATTGCGTTTAATTAACTCCCTGTATATAAAGGTGTAGATCTCAGGCTTGGTGGTGTTGGGTTGGTAATCTGTGATCAGTGTGTGCTGGCGTTTCACCTCTTCACCCACCTCATCATTAATGGGGGGGTGTGGCGCTGAAATGATGCTGTTCCGGCGAGCCATCTCAACTATGTAGAGTCTGCAGTATCTGCCTCTTTTAGTTATGCTGCTCTAGTCAGTGATGCCGGAGTCACATTCTGCACTGTGTCAATCAATCACTTATTAATTAAATGCTGTGCTTTATTATCAGCTCTAACTGCCTTCCTTATCTGTTTCTTTTGAGGTGTGACTGGTTTCTTGGAGGTGTAGTCAGATCTTCATCCATGGCTCTGCCGACGAATACTGGATGGAACCTGAATATTAATTGGACTGGCGGTCCTGCAGGACACCTTTAATGGACTCACATATAGTTTTCCAGTTGTTAGAGTTTTTCCATTTGTTAAATATCTGTACATGGCTGTCCTACACTGTTGATGCTGCCCCCTTGCTCAAGGAGGATGAGTCCCCACTGAGTCTTGGTCCTCCCAATGTTTCTTTCTCAAATAACAACATAACAGGGAGTTTTTTCTTCCTACTGTCTCTTCATCTTGTTCTTTGGGGGTTTAAAGGCTTTTCATTCTGTAAAGCTGCTTTGTGACAATGTACTGTTGTAAAAAGCACTATAGAAATAAATGACTTGAACTTGAACTTTTATGTTTATAGTGATGTGCCATTTTACATCATCACAGAAAGGTAAAGGATTTTCATTTATAAAAAATATTTTGTGCAATATTTTACTAAAGGGATCTTTTTTGCTTTCACACAAAGGAATTTGCCTTCCACATTTAACCCATCTGTGCAGTGAAACACATACACTTGAACATGGCGATCGGGGGATCAATTTTTGTTAGCTTCCTTGCCCAAGGGCATTTGGTGCTTGGTGGAGCCAGGAATCAAACTGGGGACCATTGAGTCGCAAGGCTGCTTACTTAATCACAAGTTTCCTTTTTAGAATAAAAATCGCTATAATTGGCAAGCCATGTAGAACTACTGCTGTCAGATGGTTACCCAATCATTTTCTCTATTTAGTTTTTTTTTTTTTTTTTTAAATAGTAAAATTACATTTCTTTTTTACACTTTGTGAAATGTCTAATTAGCCGTACTCATGAAGATAAGATGAAGTTAAGATTAATTCATTTATAACATAGCAAATTCATGGTTGGTAGATCAGCTAGTGTAAACAAAGTACAAGATGATGTGGTAGATCAGTGGTTAGGGTGTTGGGTTATCAATCCGAAGGTTGTGGGTTCATATCCCAGGTCCACTGAAGTAATCAATGTGGGTCCTTGAGCGATAACCTTAACCCTTGTTGCTCCAGGGGGCTGTATCAACCCTGTGCTCTGACCCCAACCAAGTTTGGATACTTTTATGTCGCTGTGGATAAAAAAGGTTAAAGTTTCTTTCTTAAAATAACAACATAAGTATTTATTGCCACTGTAGCTTTGGCTTGCTCTTTGGGGGTTTAAGCCTCATAACACTAAAGCTGCTTTGTGACAATTTACTAGGGGTGCGGAAAAAAATCGATTCTTTAAAGAATCGCAATTCGTAATCCTGGCAATTCTGAATCGATTCACAATGCCCAAGAATCGATTTTTAAAAAACGCGTTTAAGTTTTATTTTGCCGCCCCTACCAAGCGTACTGCATATCGCATTACGTTTCCCTTTAGCCACAGTACAGCACGCTCCCGTTGTAGTTCGCTAGCATAAATATAAAATGAGGCAAAAAGATTTATTACAGGAATGAACCTGAAAGTTGTTTTAAATAAGTTAATAAATAAATAAATAAGTTGTTTTAAAGTTGTACAAATAGTTTTAAATAAATGCTCTATTTGTTTACATCGTCGTTTCATTTTGTTGTCAATCACATAATTTAAACAAAATTTAAAGACCATTTGAACAGAAAATTTTCAGAATCTGAATTGAAAATCGTTTTCAGAATCGAAAATCGTTTCTGATTTGAAAATTGGTTCAGAATCGAATCGTGACCTCAAAAATCGAATCGAATCACCAGACACAGAGATTCGCGCCCCTACAATGTATTATTTTTAAAAGAGATCTATAAATGAATTACTTGAACTTAATATAAGATCAAATCCCAAAGCAACAGTCAGAATCTTATCCATCCCATACTTAAATTACTTGTTTTGATTTTATTAAATTTTGTTATGAACAGAGACTAAAAAAAAAATTAAAAAGATGAAGTGTTCATTAATACAGTAAATGTGGTGTGTGCGTGCACGTAAACTCACTGCAGTGGTTTTGCTCCCGAGTGTCTCAGCTGATGTACAGACAGATGTTTCCTCTGTTTGAACGTCTGACCACATTGATCACAAATGTAATTCCTCACCTCTAAAAAGAAACACATTTAGTATGGTGTGTATAGTGACCTAGCAGTGCATTATAACTATCGCTCTGCACTACACATATGCTGACCTGTGTGTATGAGTTTGACATGTCTCTGAAGGTAGCGGTCGATCATGAAGACTTTGTTGCAGCCGGGATGAGGACAGGGGCGTTCCCGAACCTCTTCATGGTGCTCCTTAACATGCTTCTACAGACACACACAAAAATAAATGCAGTTACTCATGTACACAAACATAGTTTTCATGATCAGTTTATAGTTAAATCAGGTTTTAGGTTTTACTATAGCACTGAGAATTTATGGAGCGGAAGACTGACAGGCAGATGGGGGCGGGGTCAGCAGTGATGCCGACTCTATACCGGTCTGTTGTGGTGAAGAAAGTATGTACCAGTCGGTCTACTTTCCTACCCTCAACTATGATCATGAGCTTTAAGTAATGACCAAAAGACCAAGACAAGCGGCTAAAATGGGTTTCCTCCGCAGCGTATCTGGGTTCTTCCTTAGAGATAGGGTAAGAAGCTCGTCATCCGGGAGAGACTTAGAGTAGAGTCGCTACTCCACCACGTCAAAAGAAGCCCGTCGAGGTGGTTAGGGTATCTGGTAAGAATGCCTACTGAGAGCCTCCCCAGAGAGGTGTTTCTGTCCAACTAGGAGGAGACCCCAGAGGAGGCCCAGGACACACTGGAGGGGTTATATCTCCCAGCTGGATCTGGTAATGTCTCAGGGTTCCCCCAGTTCAGCTGGTGGAGTTGGCTAAGGAGAGGGAGGTTTGGGTCTCTATACTTGGGTTGCTTCCCGGAAAAACGGAAGATAATGGATGGATGGACCGAGAAGTTTAAGTTTAATTCAATTCACTTAAAATTTAATTTTACCCAATTTGCTACAGTGGCTTTAAAAAATTTGTCAGATTTTTTAAAAATCTTAAGCACTTGTATGCACTATGTCACGGCTGGACAAACGGATCAGCCAATCAGATATGAAAACTGAAACTACCCCTTTTATAATATGTCTTAATGACTTCTGTAGAGGGCAGCACAGTGCCTTAGTTAGCTCCAAATTGACCCATTTAGAGTGTGTTTGTGTGTAACCAGCGATGGCTCTGCCCAGTGCCCGAAACATTCTCCCCTGGATGGGCATTGGGAACTCCCCCGCGACCCTAATAGAGGATAAAGCGGAAGATAATGGATGGATATATGGATTTCTGTAGAGCTGTTTTGTACCATTATTTCCAGGAGTGTGTGTGTGAGTGAGTGAGTGAGTACTGACCCTCAAGCCATCCACACCTCTATACACAGCAGTACAACCCTGATGAGGACATTTGTAGATTGTGGGCAGATCCTCTCTGAAACATTGGGGTGAGTAGATGTTAACACATACTGTAACAGAGTGTATAAATGTAAGGAGTTCATAGGTGAGGGTGCAAGTATGCATATACCTCTCTGCTTTAAATTTCTTTTTCCAGCCAGGTTTGGGTCCAGGTTTTTTTCTCTCCTTACGCTCTGGGATTATTTCTTTACTCTCCTTCTTACTGCTGACACTGAACACACACAGCTTAGATATCTGCTATTTTCTTACAGCACACATTCTCACACTTGTACAGTTGTCACCATCCTCACCATGTGTCCACGAGATCGTCTGTGCATCTCTCATTGGTAGTCTGCATTTCTTCAACCTCATCATCACTAGAGAAGTTTCTGCAAACACACTGCTCAGTTACACACTGCTCATCTTTTTCAGGTATGTCTGTGTGTGAGACTTACCTGTCAGACATATCGCTGTTTTCTAAAAGTGGAACAGGTGAGGAGGCCTCATGATCTACTACAGCACCTGAACAACACAGAAATCAGCAGTTTCAGAAAAAACTAAGCATTACAGCTCAAAGGATCTTAGTTTTTTTTTAACGGCACATATACACAGTCAGGTTATTTACGACGCAGGGCAATTACGTGTTTAGGCTTTAATTAAGTGTCTATATATGAGCTTTTAGCCCAGTGATCTTTAAACATGCCTTTTGTTTTTGTTGGTTTCAGTGTTTAATTGTCCATGGTAATCCAGCAGTGCGACAATTTTGTTTATTTAAAACATTCTCTTAGTTTGAGTTTTACACTTGGGGGTTTGTGGCAGGCATGTTTCACAGGTGGGTGGTGGTTCCCCCTTTATTAGTTGAGCGTGAATTCTGGTGTGTCCAATGCGGCATCTGGCGATGGTGACCTGGTCTATTCTATGCTTTTCTTTGGTCAAATCAGACAGAGTGACCCTAAAATATAAATTAATAAATTGTCTTAAAATGTATTAAGATTAAAACATAGGAAAAAAATCTCATAATTCAGTATTGTTTAAATCTATTATTACTTCGAAATAATTCCCTATTTATCTTTAGTTCCATCTTTTTCTGTTGTGTTTAAATAAATGGCAACAGGAAATCTTGATTTGGTCCTGCCTTTCCCTGCTACAGCAGCTTGAACACTTCTTTAAAAAAAACACATTTCATTTATTTATTCCGAAGAACATTTTTTTAAACATCAGACATTAATGTTGATCTAAACCGCTTAATCATCAGTTCTAGTTCATTCTTTATATTTGATGTAGCTGAGGTCAGTTCCACACTTAAGTCATCCAATTATGCCCTGTGGCAGTAATGCTGGAACAGACGAGGGCCTTTCTTAAACTAATCCCGGGAAGATCGCAGTACAAAATTGTTACCAGCTAGCTGCGTGATTTTTTTTAAAGTGACAGAGATGTCTTCTAATTCTTTAGCTGCTAAAATGTATTTAATTTTATTTTATTGTAGATGGCTCTATCTTGCGAAAAGTATTCTAATGGGTCAGCCGACAGCCAGATTTGGGTCTTAGTCCATTTTTGGTGTAAATAGCTAGTATTAGCTATTTAATAGATAGTCAAAAATCCAAAGACACATGGGTCAGGTCAACCAAATGAACAACATAATAAACACTGGGTTAGGCTCGAACACCTCTGTCAGCACCTTTTAGCAACACTGATATAGATTACTGGGTTCGGGGGAAAAATTAATAAACTGTTGAACATTTTGTCATTTACGTTGCAGATTTATCACAAAGCCTTCCAATAAATAAACTGATCACCTATTTTAATCTTCAGGTGCTGTACCTGATGATGATGATTAACTTTATCATGCTTTATGCTTTATGACCGGAACAAATCTTACTGTGTCTAAATATTTTTTTAAATCTTACCATCTAAACTTTCTGTGGGAATGTAGCTTTGCACTTGGTCTGTGTGGGAGAGAGGGTTGATTTCAGTGCTGTTTTTGATTGGAGAGTTCCTGTGTAAGTTTTCATTAGTCTTGTAGGTGGATGAGGAATCCAGGATGTAGGAGTGTCCATCGGAACAGCTCCAGACCGCCTGTACCACACCTCCACATTGTCCCTCCAGCACCTCCCGCAGTCCAGGACGAGATGCACACCCTACCGCATGCTCATGCACCCACCACACCAACTTCAGCAAGCTCCTAGGGTCTGGAGTGAGGGTTGGGGCTGCAGGAGACAGTACAGTCGGTAAAGTTTAGATTATCTAAATATTCCATAGTTACTTAAAACCAACAATGTGCAAATAGGAAGTACTTCCTATTTATATCCATGTCTATAATGGATTTATAACCATGTCTATGATCATTTTATTTTAATACATACCAAACTCTGTGTGTGTGCAATCTTACCTTTTGGATCAGGATGTTTTTTTGCTGCAGGTAATTTTAAACTGCTCCTGCAATTAGAAAACAGATCATCAAGACCTTTGGTCTTGTAAGATGCTTAAACTTCACCTAACCAAGTACACAGCACTGGCACTCTTTGAGGACACTTAAATACACAATATGCAATACAACACTCCCCGCTTACTTTATTATTTCAGGTACATTCATATGCAGCTATATTTTATATTTAAAACCTCTTTTCTATTCTCTCGTAGTTTTGTTCTTGTTTACTAATTGCTCTTTGGGTGGAACTTTGTCCAGAAGATTGCAATTTCATTCCACCTCATATAATACATGCACAAAGATACAAGGATGCTTTATTGTCAATTTCACTGCATATCTAGGACAAAGAGAATCTATAGATCGTTCCTCCTTTTCATAAACCATACAGAGAGGGAGGGAGCCGCTGTGATAATTCGCACCACCACCACGAGTTAGAGTTGGGTAGGAAATGGGATACATTATGAGAATAGGTGCTAAAAAAATACTGCTTCCGGACTGTGGTTAAATAAGAACAGTTTGGAGGCCCGAAAAAACACCTTCAGCCTACAAGCAAATACACATACATAAAGACATAGACAAGAAATCTGTGAAAGGCGTTTTTCAAGGGGTCAGAAAGAGACAGGGCAATGTCTGCAGGGGAGATGGGGTTGGGCAAGTTCGGCAGGAAAATAACAACAGTTCTTCTGGGGGGCGGCACAGTGCGGCGTGATTAGCACGTTCTCCTCTCGGTTTCCCGGTTCGACTCCCAAACTGGGTGGAGTTTCCATGTTCTCCCCGTGTCCACGTGGGTTTCCTCCGGGTTCTCCGGTTTCCTCCCACAGTCCAGAAACATAGATCAAGGTAAACTGAATGCTCCAAATTGCCCCATGTAGAGTGTGTTTGTGTGTGCCCAGCGATATATTGTCATCCTGTCCTGGTGTATCTGCCCAACGCTTGAAGGGATGGGCATGGGGAACCCCACCATGATGCTAGCAGAGGATAAAGTGTAAGATAATAAATTTTCAGGGGATTTTCAGTAGCTTGCCCCTAAAGGCCAGCTGATAGCAGGAAGCCAACAGTGATGACTCAGTCCTTGTTTTGGTGAGCAATGCAGTGGATTATTTATTTTGCCTTCTGTGCATACACACAGAGAAATTTGTCCTCCACATTTAAGCCATCCGTGCAGAACACACATATACACACACTTGTGAAGTGAGCTGATGTGCCCAGATTGGTGTGCAGCCTTGAATACGGCGCCCGGGGAGCAATTGGGGTCGGATGCCTTGCCCAAGGGCACTTCAGCCATGGTACTTGGTGGGACCGGGAATATAACCGGGGACCGTAAGGTCACAAAGCTGGTTCCTTAACCACAAGCCTATGACTGACTGTTTCAGCGGCAACCCGATCTTAGAGCCAGTAGCCTCTCTAAGATCGATTCCATGTTGTAATTAAGTCACAGTTTGAGTTCCTATGGCTCTCGCCGACCCATCAGTTGTGTTGGATAGTTTCTTGAAGCTCTTGACCACTAACCCAAATCGCTTAAGTTCCTGATACTTCCCCCACGCATCCATCGTATATCCAGCCGCGGTTCTGTCTGGGCATGCGGTTCCACAGAACCCTGTTTTCTCATTATGAAGCATTAAGAGACCATTTCATAGGGCAATGCTATGATAGTTCCCATACAGACGAGACAGGAAGCCAAGCAGTATTGATAAGGGAAAGAGTGGGAGAAAGTGCGACCGCCTTCCATGAGAGTGAGAGAGTCTTCTGAATGACAATAAAGTCTCCTTGAATTGTTGTATAGAGACTTCAAAGCATTTCTGTAAATAAATTTTTATATAAAGAAACTTGTATGGAGCTTTCATTGTGATTCATGGGATCTGACATACAACACACAAGATTATTTGTGACTTGTGGTGCTCATGGTGTGGTGATCATGGCTTGGGCTTATATGGCTTCTTGATGTTCCCAGCAGAAAACTAAGAATCAACACACTCCAACTTAATAAAGGACTTTGTATGAGTTAATGTGTATGGTTTTCGACTGGCTAAGTAGATCATTAGACTCCATTCACCATTGCATTTACCTCCTAAAAAAGAGAGTGAAGAAAAAAAAGTGCATATGCTGTGTGTCTGTATTTAGTGGACTTACCCCTAGTTGTTGCATGGGTGTGCTCAACCTGGTGTGTGGTAGTTCAGAGATTAGAGTGTTGGGATATCAATCTGAAGGCTGTGGGTTCAAATCCCATGTCTTCTAAAGTTACCACCATGGGTCCTTGAGCAAGACCCTTAACCATCAATGGGTTTAAACCTCCAGGGATGCTGTGTGGCTGAACTTGTGCTCTGATCCCAACCAAGTTGGGATTTGTAACTCATTTTAAATAAAGGTTTCCGCTAAATGACCAAATGTAATGTAATGTAAATGTAACCTTCAGTGTATGTTGCGGAATTGCATTAAGTATTTCTTAAGTATTAAGTAAGTATGCTCCTCTCTCAATGATGATAGTAGGGCTGCAACAACGAATCGATAAAATCGATAAAAATCGATTATCCAAAATATCGATAATGAATTGCCATTATCAATTCGTTGGGTCGCGCGATTTTCACGTTACTTGCGATGTCGTAACCGCTTACGTCACCTGCAGCGCTTCAATAACACTGGAAAAAAGCGGGTTGAACAGAACAAGGCGGAGTCTGCAAAACAAGTTGATAAATCGCACAAATGAAACACAGCCAACAAGCTTCCAACTGCGGGAGCTTCACCTTCACACAAATAAAGAACGTGGAACATGCAGCTCTGCGAACATGAATTGAGCTGCATGCAGCAGCACTGTGATGATACACCACCTGAAACTAAACACTGATGAGGATGAAGCTGAACAGCAGATAAATCACTACACCATCCCGAGGTTCTTTAGATGTCCCGGCTTTACATGTCCCGGCACTGGGAGACTATTATAGAATCATTTTTACTGAAAAACATCCATCTTTGTATAAAAGCATCTGCTAAATGATTAAAAAAAAATTTTATCCGATTCATCGAAAAAATAATTGACCGATTAATCGATTATCAAAATAATCGTTAGTTGCAGCCCTAGATGAAAGTGTGAGTGATATGTGCGCGAACTTCTCATTGTCTGCTCACCTGTCTTTGTCACGTGTTGGTTTTGAGTTGACATGTTGTTTGAAGTTTTGCAGAATGCTGTTGCACTGATAGAACTGAGTATGGCACTCCGTACAGATGAACGTTGACAGTGTTATGTCGTGACACACAGAGACACCCAGCAGCTGCTGGAAATCTGAAGAGAATTGAGTAGCATTTTCAGGTGGCCTGAGCACTCGTTCACATTTGGTTATGTTGGGATCTGTCCCAAATGCTCTCCGCAGGCGCTGAGTAGAGAAAGTGCCATGACAAAGTCGACAGAAACCTTTCTTTATTTCCTCTGTAAGTAAAAAGTTTATATGGTAGTTATTGTTATTATTCATTAACATATACAGGTAGGTGTGTGTAGGTGTGTGCCTACAGTGCTTAAACACAGAGGAATTGGTCCTCCACATTTAACCTATCCTTGCAGTAAAAAACACATACACACACTGAGTGAAATAGCCATGGTACTTGGTGGGAACGGGAATCAAACCAATGACAAGCCTACGACTGCCCCAGTCAGTATGTGTATGTGTATGTGTGTGTGTATATATATATATATATATATATATATATATATATATATCCCCCCCCCCCCCCCCCCCCCCCCCCCCCCCCCCCCCCCCCCCCCCCCCCCCCCCCCCCCCCCCCCCCCCCCCCCCCCCCCCCCCCCCCCCCCCCCCCCCATTAAATGTATTCAGCGATAGATGTTGAGTGTATCTGCCCATTCAGCCCTGGTATGAGTGTATCTGCTCAATGCCGAAAAGTGGATGTATGTATTTAAATGAAGTGATTTATTTTGCCTACTGTGCGTACACACAGAGGAATTTGTCCTCCACATTTGACCCATCTGTGCAGTGACACACACACACACACACTGATGAAGTGAGCACATGTGCCCAGGGTGGTGGGCAGCCTTGAATACAGCACCCGGGGAGCAATTGGGGTCAGGTGCCTTGCCCAAGGGCACTTCAGCCATGGTACTTAGTGGGACCGGGAATCAAAACCAGAGACCTTTAGGTCACAAGGCTGGTTCCTTAACCACAAGCCCCAGACTGCCCCATGACTATATAGTGCATATACATATACTGTATACTGAACCCAGTTTTGGCAGTAAGTTGTTTAAAAAAGCCAGCATTCAAATGCTGCATCTGATCCATACATACCTGCACTACACACATCATATTATCAATGTTAGTGCAGTGCTAACGTTAATCCACCACCCTAACAGCTTTTCTGTGATGATCTTGATGAAAACTCAGGAGCTGGTGTGTGTGTGTGTGTGTGTGTGTGTGTGTGTGTGTGTGCCTGTAAACTCTCTGGAATGTGTATTTGAGTGTGTATGAACTCAGCGTTAAGTGGGTGAGCATGTGTGAACTGCCATGATGTGTGTAGCGGCTGTGTGTGTGTGTAAACTCACAAGAATGCATGTTGTGAGACGTGTGTGTGTAAACTCACCGGGATGTGTTTTAAGCGACAATGCCTTTGAAGTTTTGAGTTTGGATTTTTTTATGTTGCGACTTTTCCTCTTCATGTTGTTTTAATATAAATCGATTCATTGATTAAAAAAGAAACCCAGCGCAGCACGTATAACTTCTGCAGTGATGCTAGCGCTTGGTTAGCATAGCACTTTGTAATTCTATTTGTTAAAAAAAGAAATAGTGGACTTATATAAATAAATAAAATAATCAAATAAAGTGTTATTATTCGTTCACGCCATAGAAAACCGAACCCGGATGTGTTTAGCAGAAAAGAGGCGCTGAAGAAGAGGAATTCATGACTTCGTCCATAGCGCCACTCAGTGGAGGAAGACTACACCCTCACGACTGAAAAACACAAACAAATAGAAAGATAGACAAACGTACAGACCCTTTCGAATAGAATAGAATAGAATGTATAGAAAAGTTGATTAATTCCAATTAAAAAGGTTAAACTTTCATAGATTATAAATTCAGGGCCTACAATTTAAATGATTTTAAGTATTTATTTGTTTATTTTTACATAATTTGGACTTCCAGCTCATAAACCCACCAAAACAAGAATTTCAAACATTACCAAACAATACTGTGTATAGAAATCAGCCCAACTGCAGAGCACGAATGTTTTAAACAGAGTGTGAGACACTAATCATCTACTAAACAGTAGAGGTGAGGAACAGAATCCAAAATGCTTGAGGTCCAGTGTGAAATCTGTAGTCAGTCAGGATTTGGGTGCAATGTCCGGTGCAGGTATTGAAACTCTGATTTCTTAATTCCAATGTCACTGCAACAGTCCACCAGAATGTTCTAGAGGACTTCATTATTCCTTCTGCTGAGGATCTTCCAGCAGGACCTGGCCCACCCATGCCACCAGAAGCAACAAAACCTGGTCTGATGCTCATGACATCACAGTGCTTGACTGGCAAGCAAACTCGCCGGACCTAAACCTCATTGAGAATCTATGAGGTATTCTCAAGAGAAAATGAGGGGCAACAGACCCAACAACAAAAAAGAGCTGACAGCAAGCCTTAACGATATCTGGGCTTCCATAACTCCCACACAATGCCACAGGCTGGTTGTCTCAGTGCCATGCCGTATTAAAGATTGACATATAATTTTGAAAATACCATATTTTCATTGATTTGATGTGATCATAATCATTATCACATGATTCTTTTTTTCTGCAAAACTGAGAAGTTTGGGATGATTTCTCCACAGTATTCTATTTTTTTAAATTCCTGTTTTTGTGGGTTTTATGAGCTGGAAGCCCAAATTATGTAAAAATAAACAAATAAATACTTGAAATCGTTTAAATTGTGGGCCCGAAATATATAATCAAATAAATCTATAATCTATAAAAAAGGAGGATTTTAACTTTTTTAATTCGATTTATGTAAATTAATAAACTTGACTGATATTAAAATTTTTGGAAAGAATCTGTATAAATGCACCGCAGAGAAGTGTTAGTTTGGTGTTGGGCAATTTTTAGCATTGCAATTACTACTAATGGAAACACAATGATAAAAAATGTAATGGTGATGTGCTTTTTTCAAAGATTTAAGGAGACTTTATTGTCATTTGTATTACACGTTTTTACATGGAATGAAAATGAAATTCTGTTACACGGACCCAGTTTTAACCCTAAGCAAATTCTATTAGAGGTAGAAATTCAATTTACAGATTAGATTAACAATAAAGAATAAAATATAGCAGCGGTACAAAATATAAATCTAAAATATAGAATATATATATTTATTCATTTATTTATTCATCCGTCATTATTTTCCACTTAATCCTCTACTTGGGACGTGGGGGGGGGGGTTCCCCATGCTCATCCAGAAGAAAGCGTTTTGGGCGCTAGGCAGACACCCAAGACAGGACATTAATCTATCACATCTATAACACATTCTATACTTTATATTAGAGCATTCAATTTACCTTATGTTTGCGTGTGTGTGTGTGTGTGTATGTGTGAGTGTGCGCCCTGCTATAGGTTGGTGTCCTGTCTTCTGTGAATCGAAATAGTTTTTGGGTCACAAAGCTAGTAAAACCCGATTAAGTGGATTGTGAATATGTCTTTATTACATTAGTCAATCATTTACGAGTAGAAAAACTGGTTTATACCAGGTTCCAATCTTGAACGCAATGAGTAACGGAGATATTACCATAACTGGACCCTGTGTCTAGGGTATGTCGCTTTTACCCTTGGAAGTTTTGGCTGTGCACGTGACTGTGTGAGAAGTGTTGTAAAGAGTATGGTTATATATGTGTTATATAGCGGGGATTCCAAATTTGAATCCTAATCTGGATTTTGGATTCTGGATTCCTAATCTGGAGTTTTTCTCTGGTTTCCTTCCACAGTCCAAAAAACAGATTTAATTTGGATTGATGGCTCTAAATTGCCCCATATACAGTCATATGCAAACGTTTGGGCACCCCTATTAATCTTAATCATTTTAAGTTCTAAATATTTGGGTGTTTGCAACAGCCATTTCAGTTTGATATATCTAATAACTGATGGACATAGTAATATTTCAGGACTGAAATGAGGTTTATTGTAATAACAGAAAATGTGCAATATGCATTAAACCAAAATTTGACAGCATAAACTCCCAAGACAGGGCGCTAATGTATCGCTGGGCACACTCACTCAGACACATGCTACAGTCATATGCAAAAGTTTGGGCACCCCTATTAATCGTAATCATTTTTAGTTCTAAATATTTGGGTGTTTGCAACAGCCATTTCAGTTTGATATATCTAATAACTGTTGGACACAGTAATATCTTAGGATTGAAATGAGGAACAGAAAATGTGCAATATGCATTAAACCAAAATTTGACAGGTGCAAAAGTATGGGCACCTCAACAGAAAAGTGACTTTAATATTTAGTAGAACCTTCCTTTTGCTTACAAGAAAACTTACAAGAACAAACGTCAGAATATAAACAATAATTTAGAGGTGACAAGAATTATAGATGTTTGACGTTTTTGTAATAATGGAAGAGAAGGGCACGAAGTTCGAAGTGTAATGAAGACTTCATTACATTAACAATCGTCGGCGTTTTACGAGTGGAAAAACTGGTATATACCAGTTTCCGATCTTAAACGTAATGAGTAAATGAGATATCGCGATAACTGGACTCTGTGCCTTTGTCTAGAGTAGGTCGCGTCTACCCTCGCGAGTTTTGGCTGTGCACGTGACTGTGCTGCGCAGGCTCTACAGTAGATGAATCGATTTGCGTGAGAAGCGTTGTAAAGGAGTATGGTTATATATGTGTTATATACTGTATTATATAATTGTGTCGGGCTTAAATATCACACAAGGGGAAGATGGAAAAAGGTTCGTGCTGTCGCTCTCCTCGGGAGGAGGGAGAGTTAGAGGACGGAGAGATATGTGACGATGAACCAGAAAATAATCACGAGCAGGTTCGGTGGCCTAACGCACGACGGAGACCGCACACCTCCACACCGAGAGGCCTCGCCTTCAGACCCGCAGCCTTTCCGCCGAGCTCCTGCGTCCTGGAGCGGCCCGAGGTGCTCGCGTCTCGCACCTCCTTCTGGGAGCGCAGTCACCGGGCGCTCGGTAAACTTCGATACCAGGACAGAGCGATGCAGAGCAGGCCGGAGAGAGCGCCGGGGAATGGGAGAGGCAGGAACCCCTACCGCAGAGAAGCTCTTAATTGGAAACGTATCCTTTTCAGTTCATCGGTTCCAAATCTGGTTTTCTAACTTGCATTTAAATTTTAGAATCTTTATCAGCATGACAAACACGTTTATATTGCCCAAAGCTGGGGTCTGAAACCAATAGTTTGAATATATTAGTAGAATAAGTTTGTGTGTGTGTGTTAGCTGACTTTCTTTCTGGGAATATTTTCAAACCAACACCTTCATTTTGACCCACACGTAAAACAAAAAATTAACATTGTAATTTACACAGAACAAGTACATTTAGTGTGATCACATTTATTTTTTATTTTGTTATCATTACAGGTGACTTGCTTCATATTAATATTAATTTTTTACTGTAACAGCATTGTTTTGGACAATTTTTAAACAATGTTGCCCTCAACAGACCCCTATCATTGTTAAAAGGTTGTGTAATGTACAGCTCTTTAAAACCTTGAATATGCCATTCATTGCTTTAACTTTAGCGCATGCTATTGATTCCTATATACTAAATTCTTAATTTTTTTATTGAATTTTGTAATACAACTTAAAATGGATTTAAATACACCTCTATATAGAAACTATTAGTAGATCATTTCATGATTAAACAAAATAAACTACTATAAAAATGTAGCACAATGAGCGACACGGAAAACCAACAGAAGAAATCTATAACATTGTGACAAGGTTGAGATCTATATAAAAATAATAATATAATTTTCACAGAACATATCACTGATCAAAACAAATAAATTCAGTGTAGTCACATTTTCATAATTGCCATTACAAGTTACCTGCTTCCTAATTCTTATAGGGCTACGCCTAACGATTAATCTGACAATTCTTTTTTTCGATTAGTCGATTAATCTAAAAAACTATTACTTCAATGTGATTGGAATTAAAAAATTTCTCCAAAATAATGAAAAATAAAAACCTTTAATATTCATTCATTCATTCATTATCTTTCGCTTATCCTCTATTAGGGTCGCGGTGGGGTTCCCCATGCCCATCCAGGGGAGAACGTCTCGGGCGCTGGGCAGATAGACCCAGGACAGGGCGCCAATCCATCGCTGGGCACACACTCACTCACACAGACACACTCTAAATTGGGCAATTTTGAGAATTCAATTAACTTGATCCATGTTTTTGGACTGTGGGAGGAAACCGGAGAACCCGGAGGAAACCCACGCAGACACGGGGAGAACCCCCCCCCCCCCCCCCCCCCCCCCCCCCCCCCCCCCCCCCCCCCCCCCCCCCCCCCCCCCCCCCCCCCCCCCCCCCCCCCCCCCCCCCCCCCCCCCCCCCACCTTTAATATATTCTTTAATAAAAAAAAGAGCTCCTAAGGGCTCTATTGAAACACAAAAATGCTTTAGCATTAACAGCTTTATCAAATTTTAGTCATAAGAGATTCAACAATTCAATTAAAAATATAAAAAGTATAATATAAAGCACATTGGAATGATGGTAGATGGAATATTTTTAAATGAGTCTTTTACTATTATTAAAAGGTCTTATCAAAAATACTGGATTTAAAAATTATGATAAATTAAAAAAAAAAAAAAAAAAACTTTAAATTATTAAATCACTAGGTAATGATAAAATAGGCACTGAATATCTTAAAATCTTAAAATAAACAGCTGCTACAACAACAAAATGCGTCAAAAATACTTGTTTCAGTTTTTTTTTTGTATAACATGCATACACACACAAACACCTTATTGAAATAATGTTCCAGGGCATTGTGTTCTTTACAGGTTAATCAAATCAAAATTTATTTGTCCTAAACACAGTTATGCATATAGATCTAGAGGCAAAATTATCATATCCTGAAAATTATGAATTCCAGTGTTAACCATAACAACCTGTGTGATCAAATCAACCCATAATTCAAGATAAATAAGATAACGGGATATAAGATGCATCACATTTAAGATTGACCTGTTTGATAGAATTTGTGGGCTTGCTGTTATCTACACATCCATCCATCCATCCATCCATTATCTTCCGCTTTTATCCTATATTAGGGTCACGGGGTTTCCCCATGCCCATCCAGGGGAGAAAGTTTTGGGCGCTGGGCAGATACACAAAGGACAGGGTGCCAATCTATCGCTGGGCACACACACACTCTCATGGACACGCACACATACACACTCTATATGGGGAAATTTGGAGAACTTAGTTGACTTGATCCATGTTTTTGGACCGTGGGAGGAAACTGCAGAACCCGGAGGAAACCCACACAAACATGGGGAGAACATGGAAACTCCACCCAGATGGGGATTCGAAACCGGAATCTCTAGCGCTGAGAGGCGAACGTGCTAACCACTAAGCCACCGTGCTGCCCTCTGTTATCTACCCATTACACTGATTTTAATAACTGCTGTTCTCAGATAACACACAATGTACTGATGAGTAAACTTTACTATAACATTCCTTCCTACTGATAAACCATTGCTCACCAATTCCTCCACTTTTTGATGTTTGCTTAGAATGCTTACAACCTTGGTACTACTAATTATATCAAAATTCTGTGTAAAGGACACTTTAAAATGAGTATGTGATCATGCAGATGATTTTGATCTTAGAGGAGGCTAATGGAACAGAGAAAATTTGTAAACACTGATGTTTAGGTAGACGGTTCAAAAACTTCATTTTGAAACTTATGAGGTTCTCTTTGTGTGTAAGCATGAACTAAAAGGTGGTTTCTCTTATTTTCATTTGTTGGGACAGTGATGCAAAACAGAAATTCCTTTGTCATCTGCCTCTAGTACTCATTTCCACAAAACATAAAACATGGTTTTGCTTACAGTCAGGCTTGAAAGTGAAATTTATTGTTGCTTGAGAAATGTGACAATATAACTATATGGTTAAAATCTGTTTTAAAAAAATCAAGTTTTTAATGGTCACTGGTTAAAAATAATATTATCTGAAATTATGAAAATTTGTACATTTGACAGATTAATTGATTTGCCACATAAATTTTAGTTTTAGTTTGTTTTAAAATTCATTATCGATCTTTAATTTTAAGAAAGGTAAACCAGGCTCGATTAATCTAATTATTATAAATGTCAGACTAAATCTATGGTGTCTCTATTGCAACAGGTCACTGTACATTATTTTTTACACACAGGCTTGACTAAAATCGTTTGTGCACAATTGTTACTAAAATACCTTAAAACATTTTTTTGTAACCACATCTAAGGAAGTTGATTGTAGTCCGATGGACCTTGAATCCTCTGAATTATATTTTCCACTGCACTCACTGTAGTGAAAGGCTAAATTACAGATAGTATGAAATTGTAAAATTCATAAATACAGCTTAAGATTTTCCTACAAAATCAAGTAATATGGCTTAATAGCCTTAAATTTAGCCACGCCTATGGTCTTTAGAGTCTGTATTTGTGACGTAGATCGTGGAAAAACCCAAAAAGTTGCACCTCCGTACACATATTGCCCGAAGATCACAAAGTTTAAAAAAAAATTGTCAACTTCACAATTACAAATTTGAAAATGACTGTCTGCTCTAGGGCTGCAACTAACGATTATTTTGATAATCGATTAATCGGTCGATTATTTTTTCTTCTTCGATGAATCTGATAAATTAAAAAAAGTTTCTCAATGTCTTTACATTTGCATTTAGTCATTTAGCAGACGCTTTTATACAAAGCGACTTACAAATGAGAACACCACAAGTCAGTAGTTATGAAGAAAACCAGCTACACTGTAGAATTATTAAGCAGGTCAACAAATTGTATTTATAGTATGAGTTTAAGGCATCCCAATAGCCCAAAGAGCAATTAAACACAAATCTCACACACACACTGACACAATATGTAGCATAGTGTGAAAAAATACCAAATCAACTTCAACCTTACTCCCATAGTGTGCAGTTTTAATCATATAATTAAAATGTGAAGCTTGATCATTAATTAGCACCATTGTGTACAAGTTTTATGTATTTATAAAAGCACATTTAAACATTTATTAAGCTAAATTAGGGTGACCATATTTTAATTTGGGAAAACCAGGACACCTTGGAGCCCGGAGGGGGGTGTTTTTCAGTAAAATTATTCTATAGTATTATATATATAGTTATTTTATTCAAAAGTTAACATTTCCTGTAATGAATGAAAAGCACAATGAAAGAAATAGTGTATCATCTAAACATCCCTCACTTAACAACAAAAGTCAACTCCAAAAAAAGTTTCCCCGCTTTCTCACGGGGAGAAACAAATGGGAAGCCTTGTGCACGGTGTCCTGGTGTCCAATTGACATTTCACACAAGATGTATTTTTTTTTGTTAATTGGCTAATTTGTTAATTAATTTTTTTTCCAACAGGCTACAGAACAGACAATATTTGGTTCATTACTGAGGGCAACTGAGTATCGTGTGTTATTTGGAGTTGACTTTCGTTGTTAAGTGAGGGATGTTTAGATGCTACACTATTTCTTTCATTGTGCTTTTCATTCATTACAGGAAATGTTAAACATTTTAAACATTTTGAATAAAATTACTATATTATGCTATAGAATAATTTTACTGAACCCCCCCCCCCCGGCTCCAAGGTGTCCTATTTGTCTCGCCCCATGTGAAAGTGGGAAAACTCTTTTGTAAACGGTTGGTAAACATACACTTGCGCTTTGGCATGTTGCTTGCGGACTGAAGCACAGTGCCCTAGTGCCTGTAAATTTAATAGTCCAATGAAGGTAATTTAAAAACCAGGACATTTCCTCACTTAAAAAAAAAAGTGAAATTCGGACGTTTCGTCACCCTAGCTAATGAAATGAAAATATTCTCCATCACTGTTATTATCCAGTGTGGATAAATCTACCCGCGCGTTCGTTTGAAAAGGAATAGATCACACTAACAGTTCTGAGTGAAGAAATAACATTTATTAATACAACAGAATTCTGGGAAGAACAGCACAGTCAACAACCCGTGCACGATCTGCCTGTTCAACATCTGACTCATATACTCTGCCAGCACAGGCTGCACCACCTTTGCTGCCCTTTTATCTCAGATTGATCACCTGAAGTTATTCTGCATAGCGTAAAATAATGATACTTCTTATCAGAACGTTTGCAGTCAACCGACGCGTATAATACTACTCCCTGTCGGTGACTCCCTTCTGTACATCCTGACCTTGACACAGAGATACATTCTCACGTGGGTCTGATTAGAGAACAAACACTGCTGTAGCTTGTTAAAAGTATAAGAACTTGGGCAATATTAATGCCTGAAATAAATGAATAATGCTTTGATCTACATTTACTAATTGTAAATATTAAATGCGTAATAATGCTCATTATTTTTGCCTTCACCAGTTAACAAACAAAAATAGCATGAAGCGTGCTCTGCCGGTCTAACAGTGTTATGTTGCAAAGTTACATTGATTCACTTCAAAACTAAAGAAACTCGGGATGTAGTGATTTATCGACTGTTGAGCTTCATCCTCATTGGTGTTCAACATGTTTAGTTTCATTGTTTCAGGTGGTGTATCATCACCGTGGTTCTCTGTGCAGCTCAATTTATTTTCGCAGAGCTCGCATGTTCCATGTTCTTTATTTGTGTGCAGTGTGAAGTACTCCCGCCGTTTTGATGATTTAAACGGAGGTTGTTTTCTGCGTTGACTGATTTGTTTCATTTGTTTAATCGAGTTTCATTTGTGCGATTTATCAACTTGTTTTGCAGATTCTGCCTCGTTCTGTTCAACCCGCTATTTATTCCAGCGTTATTGAAGCGCTGCAGGTGACGTAAGTGGTTATGACATTGCGAGTAACGCAGAAATAGTGCGACCCAACGAATCGATAATGAAATTCTTTATCAACACTTTTGATGATTTGATTTTTATCGATTTTATCAATTCGTTGCAGCTCTAGTCTGCTCACTCTGTTATTTGTAGTGCTCACTTCATGGCAAACGATTATCGTAACTATGGGGTGTGGAAAGCGGGACTCACCGGAGAACTGGCTCTTAAAATGGTGCATAACAGGGGATGGGATACGAATGAGGAATAGTCAGGATTTTTAAACAGGAACAGCCTATGGAACTTAACTTAATCCTATGGTTGCACAATTCGGGCCCTGGGCAGTAGGGGTGCGAATCTCTGTGTCTCGCGATTAGATTCCGATTTTAGAGGTCACAATTTTAAATTCACAAACAATTTTCGATTCAGAAATGGTCTATAAATTTTGTTTCAATTGTGTGATTGACAAGATGAAACGACAATGTAGTCAAACAGAACATTTATTTAAAAAAAGTTTATTTAAACTTTTAAGTTCCTTCCTGTATCAAATCTTTTGGCATTGTTTTATCTTTATAAAAAAAATATAGGATTGTGCATAAAATTATGTAACTAAAATGATTAGTATTAGGTTAGTTTAGCTGCCTGGCTTTTTCTTATATTAAAAAATATCTATCAATGAACAAATATATATTAATACAGAAGTTTACCATAGTGCATTAGCCTTTAATCGAAAATAAAATACAGACTTTAGTCAGTGTGCATTTATATTTTGCAAATCTTTAAAAATTAACCTTAAAAATAAAATACATATTTGGATATGCATACATAGATTTTTTTTTATTGTTATTTCTATAATAAAAAGTTGTCAGTAACCCTCGGGACAAAGGTGCTACAAAGAACAACAATCTACACAATACAACATAAAGTGCATGTATGAAGAAGCATGTGCAAAGATGCAAGACAATGTTCATCATTTTTTATAGCAATGAAATAAGTTCATTAAATAAATTAATCACAAAGAATTAGCTTTTTATAGACACTGGTACAAAATGAATATGAAAGCGCTTTTTGAAAGTTTACAATAATAATATAATAATTATTTCAAACATTTGTTGTTGTCCCAAACAAGGTACAAGGTGTGTGAGCACCAATGCATTGAACAATTATAACCCCACACATGACTGTCATTGTGTCTGTGAAATATATTTTTGAGTTAGGAATCTTGAGAATCCTTAACTCTGTTTTAGAGAACCGTGGTGGAAGAACCGTGGGGAGGAAACCACTGTACCCCAGTACTAAACCAGAGAACATGGACGAGAGTTTTGAGGATCTGCTGCTAAAGTATAAACAGATTCAGCTGGAGTTAGAGTGTATACGAAATCAGGAGAAAAGGGCTTTTAATTCCAGCGAGGCATCGCAGCAGGGTGAGCAGGAGCAAGCGGCCACAAATGCCCTTTTGCCGGAAGACACACAACAGGAGGTGAAGGAAAATGAAGAACAGGTGGAAGAGAGGAAAGCGTTTCAGGCTTTCAATATTAGGCCGCTCCGTAAGAAATTGCTCACACCTGCAGAGAGAGACACCCTGAACTCCGAGCACACACATATGCAAGAGGTTATACAAAAAGAGGATCAACTGAAAGGGGAGAACCAACAAGTGGATGAGCCACCAACTCCAAATGGTAGTAAAATCCAGGTTCTGTCTATTTAATCCGAGTGTATATTAAAGAAAAAAATATTTGTATTATTTAATCATCTATTTAATCTTGAAGAAGGGCTAAAGTCCTCTATGGTCATTGCTGTAGTGTTCTGGGAGTGTTAAGGATGAGGTGCTGGTAATACCTCAAAGGAAAACAGATAAGACAAACAGTTAAAGAAGTTAAAGCAGAGTAATTATGTAGTAGGCAGAGTTTGATTTTGGCACGGTACATCATGTGACTACTGAATAGGGAGCAGAACGATAAGAGGATGAGAATGCAGATTATCTCAAGAGTAATTATCTCAACAATCTCACGCAGTCAAGAGATCTCCCTGCCAGAGTGTGTCCTTGGTGAAGAGGTGAAATGCCAGTGCAGCCTATCCCAGATTACCAACACAACACATTTAAATCTAAGCTCCTCATCTTTATTAATTAATTAAACACAAAAGTAAATAAGTGTGTTGTTAATCTTCTTTTAAAGATTGCTAGCGATTCAGTATCACGAACAGTAACAAGAAGTTGAGAAGCATTGTAGGAATATGCTTATCCACTAGCTGTAATTTAATTAATTCTTGGAGCTAAAAATAAACCAGCCGCTTGGACCTAAAGAAGCTCATGTGTTGGATTGCTGACAATTTTATATTGACCCACTACATGAACCTTTGGGACAGACCCTATATGATAAAATCAGTAATTCACTAAAGGTTGTTTGTTGCAGTTGAAAAAAAAAAGATACATTTTCATTTATTGTTAAAACGCTATTAAGGAAAGTAATTTATTCCTTCCTAATCAGCAAGGTATTGTAACAATAGCTCCACTGGACTATTGTTTCACTTTTTTATTTATTCATAAATAAAAAAATTAATTATTGCTAAAATCGCTATATGGGCCATTATTACATTATAAACATTTTCTATGCTGTAACTTTAATTTGATGACTTTTTTTGATGTTTGTGTGTTGTATTAGATTCCGTAGATGCTGAGGATGACGATGACGAGATGGATTCAGACCTGAACATCTCACTGAATAAAGAGTCCAAAAAAGCACACTGTAAGGTAATAAATTCAACTCACATACTTTGTAAATTTGGTTATTAATTAGGAAATAATAAACACAGGCCATGTACCTGTCATAAAGCACTCCAACTCTTGCAAATTATGGTTGTATTATTGTTTCACATCGTTTAACTATCGTTTTAAAAAACAATTGTGGCCTGATCTGAAGTTCTTATAGTGTTGGTTTGTTAAATCCCTTTTTAGGCAGAAATCACAGCTTGCAATCAATCATTTAACATTTTTTTTTACTAATGAATATATGACACTTTTCTTTAAAAAAAAAAAATCCTGTAGTTCAGGGTTTCACTTGATTCTGCAATAATTTTTTAGAAATGGATTATGGATTTCAGGGCTTAGTGGTTAGCACGTTCGCCTCTCAGCGATAGGGATTCCCGGTTTGAATCCCCATCTGAGTGGAGTTTCCATGTTCTTCCCGTGTCCACGTGAGTTTCCTCGCACAGTCCAAAAACATGGATCAAGTCAATTGAGTTCTCCAAATTGCCCCATATAGAGTGTGTACAGTATGTGTGCGTGTCTGTGTGAGTGAGTGTGTTCCCAGTGATAGATTGGCGCCCTGTCCTTGGTGTATCTGCCCAGCACCCGAAACTTTCTCCCCTGGATGGGCATGGGGAACCCCCTGCGACCCTAATGTACGATAAAGCGGAAAATGATGGATGGATGAATGGATGGATTAGGGATTTCATGGCTTCATTAATTTTCAGTAAATTCGGATACAACCTATGATTTATCAGGGCTATTGATTCAAAGTTTGAGGGTTCAAATCCCAGGTTCACTGAAGTTACCAATGTGGACCCTTGAGCAAGGTCCTTAACCCTCATTGCTTTAGGGATGCAGTCCCTGTGTTTTGACCGCAGACTAAAAGTTGGGATACTTTGCTTTGGAGAAAAGCTTTTGCTAAATTACCTTATGTGATGAAAAGTGGAGGGGGAAAAACACACATACACACACAATGGAAAAAAAATATATACCCAATGACTTACATTTACATTTGTCATTTTTGTTACCGAATATTTGGTGCATCCAAATGTAAAAAACTTCACATGTTTTTTCAGACACATCCCACCAGACACTTGCTTTTTCCAAATAGCACCAACTGTTTGAAAATACTAATGATGGGATTTTTTTTATGTGGACCAGACTGGAACTGTTGCTAATGAATTATCTGTTCTCTAATTTGTGTTTGCACAACTTTTAGCTCCTGTCATTATTATATGTATGTAATCATATGTTTTTTAATTGTTAATTGATGTAGGAAGAGGATGATGAACTTTCTGAACTTCAGCTACGACTTTTGGCGCTGCAATCAGCAAGTCAGCGTTGGCAACAGAAGGAACAGCAAGTTATGAAGGAGAGTAAAGAGAAGCTGAACAGGGCCAAAACCGTTCCTGAATATTCCCGCGTCACCACACGGTCTGTCTCTGCGGGGAGGGGTCGTCCTGGGCTTGGGCTCAAAGGACCGGAGAAAGGCAAGCCCACTGGAAGACCTGGAACAGAATCAATCAAATTAAAACCGAAAGGACAGCCTGCTAAACATACATTGAACCCAGGTAGGACCTTATTATTTACATGAATCCATCTTAATGGAATGAATTCATCTTAAAACGTAGTAAAAGTACCTCACAATCCAAATAAACTTGGATTAAAAAACTTCATAAACATAAATTTATAATTTAAATTTATAATATGCCTGGACAAATTTTAAGCTTGTATTTATTCTATAGAGAACTGAGTTATGCAGTGTTATACCATCAAGGATCCCACATGAGCGATCTTACCTGATTATTGAGAATGCAAAATATTTATGCTGTATAATTTCACATTTTATTTTGTACAGTGTATTTCATTGCTATTTGAAGCCTTAATCTTTTAAAAGATTGGATTTCACAAAAAGTATAACTGGATAACTATAATAATAGCTATAACTATAGCTGGAATGACGTGCGTTGTATTTCTGTTGAAGGGACAATCTAACTGATATGGAGCTTCTTAAATGCATAAGTCTTAAAGACAAATTACTAGAATTGACCATTTAATTTTCTGGTTATAAGTGGGGTTACATTGTCAGTTGCTGTTTACACTAGCATTGAAACAGGCCTTGAGAAAGCAGCAGGTACGTACGTGGAAGTTGCAGCAGGCGCAGAGACAAAAGATTGAGGAGGATGATGAGAAAAGAAAGAGGGAGGAGGAGATCCGCAAGATCAGAGATCTGTCCAACCAGGAGGAGCAATACAACAGGTTCATGAAACTGGTGGGAGGGAAACTGCTTGCTCAAACTCACAGCAAGGTGAGTCTCTTATATATGCCTTTGAACACAATATAAGTCTTGAGATTTATGTAGGAGATTACATTAACAACTTTTATATATTTTTTTTAATAACTGGCCCCAAAGCCATTTTATGATAATGTTTTTATTAATGAATTTGTGAAAAAATGAAACAAGTAAAAATGCTGGTTTGCATGAGGCACGTGACATTCTTTCTAATATTAATATAGTAGTAGGTTTAAGTTATTTTTAGTATAAATGTTCTTTTTAGACACATTAGCCTGCTGGAAATTGATGTGCATTTTATTGTTTCAGTTGTCTGACTCCGATCACAGAAAATGCATGATCGACTCTGCTGGGAACCTGTACCAGTATGACAACTATGATGAGGTTGCCATGGATACAGACAGTGAGACAAATTCTCCAGGTAAATGCTTACACGATTGTACTTGTGGTCAACATTATTGGCATCCATAAATATTAAGTATACCATATATAAACCCACATGTTTTAATACATCAAAGCACAAGACACAATAATAACAAAATAACACACCATGTAAAAGGGCAGGGATGCCCACACTTTTCTGGCCTGAGATCTTCTTTTCCACTGGATGGGTCATCAAGATCTACCAGGGTTAATATTTTTTTTTTAGGCTTTTATATTGAAACCTGTTTATACACATCATGTTAGTATGGTCATATCAGCATAGTGGCTTCCATTTTCACAGATATTATTGTTTATTAAACACATTCCAGCAAATAGCATGACATTGGAATTTCTTTGGTGGTTGGCACGGTGGCTTAGTGGTTAGCATGTTTACCTCTCAGCGCTAGGGATTCCCGGTTCGAATCCCAATCTGGGTGGAGTTTACATGTTTTCCCCGTGTCCATGTGGGTTTCCTCCGGGTTCTCTGATGTCCTCCCACAGTCCCAAAACATGGATTAAGTCAATTGAATTCTCCAAATTGCCCCAACGCCCCTTCCCACACGACCCTAGTAGAGGATAAAGTGGAAAATAATGGATGGATGGATGGAACTTCTTTGGAAGTGCAATGACTACTTGGCAAATCAAGCAAATGCATTTTGAGTTTGACATTTGTAAAAAAAAAAAAATAAATAAATAAATAAATTGATATCGCAAAATACAGCAAGAGAATAGGACCAAAAATAAGCATGTGGGGGGTGTCTCTGCCAATCACTCGGGCCGTGGCGAGTTTCGTTTTCGTTTTTGAGTTACTCCAATTTGAAAATCAGATTTTCACATTGATAATGAACTAAGCCAAATTTGAAGAATGATCAGGAGTGAACAAAGAGTGCGATCACCCTGCGATTTTACAAGACCAGTCTGGTTACAGCCATCTCCGAGAATTTAGTTTCTGTAGCTCAAAAATTGGCCGAGTCACGAGAGTGCAAAAATCACCGTAATGCAAAGTGAATAGGAATTTTGGCCTATTTTGACTCATCGACCGATGAACACTGTACACAAGCACGCATTTCACCAATAAGTTGGACTTTTCCCGCAAAATTGTGTTGATGGCTAAAAGGTTGCAGTCGATAAAAGGGAGACAGCATCTTCTCAACTGTGTGACATCCCACTAATGATAAGATACCCTCACTGACTGTTCTGCCTACAATCACATAAGGAAATCTTTATATCAGGAAAAGAACATAACAAAACCTTTCTGAAAAGACCCCACCAGAGAAAATATTAAAGTTCCTATTGCATCTAATCCCTAAACACCTAATTTTATGTATATTTAGTGTAATATAATTCTTTATACAAATTTTGATTCCGTCTAGACAAAGTAAAATCAATTGTATGCCACAAATTAGCCAAATATATGCCAAAATACCTTACTCTTTTTTGAAAGGATGTTTTTGTGTATAGATGATGTATTTATACACTAATTATTTTATTGCAGCTGTCTCTCCTGCTCATGATCCTTTCGGGTACATGATTCATCCCTTTGATCATGTTACAGTCCGTGTGTTTTCTCCTATCCCCACCCCTGTTCAACAGGTGAGATATGCATTCAGAGTCGAATGTTTACTCATTTACTGTATGTTATCGTCCTGTACTAATCACATTGTCGTCTTGCTTTTGTGCTGCTGTTATACTGAACGTGTAGCGTGAGCAATGTTTGGGAGATGATGTGCTAAATATCTGTTAAAAGTTCTAAGTAAATCCTGTGTCTTCATTTCTCTTTTTCTTTTCATTATGATGCTTCTCAGTGTCCTTTGGATTCTTTGGGTGAAGGCTCGCTACTGTACACCCCCCCTCCTCCTCCTATGCCCCCTCCAGATGAACAAGAGCCCCCACCTAAACCACCATTTGCTGATGAGGAGGAGGAAGAGGAGATGATGCTAAGAGAGGAGCTTCTCAAATCACTCGCTACTAAACGAGCTGTGCAACCAGACGTATGTACACTTAAACACGCGTACGCATATAAATAAATGAACTATTTAAAGTGATGAGGTGATCTATTTTGCCAATGGGTTAATTTGTCCTCCACATTTAACCCATCTGTGCAGTGAAACACACACCCTGAGTGAAGTGAGCTAACTGGATGTTCTAGCAAACCTTTATACCCAGAGCACTTTAATATTAATATTTAGGATTTTTTTTCAATTGCAGTAAAAGTTCAGAGATTGTATTAAAAGAACTGTTTCTAATTTCTTTTTTATTCTTCACCACTGGTTCAATAACACTAATATTTGTTTTCAGCAGTTGTTTGCGTGCGTTACCTTTACGCTTCCTAGAGCTGGATGGTCCATCCTCCCAGTCATGATTTAAAATGCTCCTTTTTGTTTTGTCAAATTTGGTTATACATGCCGAGTAGTTTATTGTGTGTGTTTTTAGAGTTTTGTGGTTGTTTATTTTTTTTTAATGGGTTCAAAGTAAATATCCTCTAGTGTGCATCTGACACACAAATTTAATTTTGTGCTTGAGGTTGTTTGGATTATGTACATGATCAGCGTATCATTTCAGTGCAGTATTTCTGCTGATGCTACATTATACAATGTGCTTTTGCAAAACTGGACTGGCTGTTTACACAACTGCTGGTTGCCTTAAATTTCCCTTTGGGATTAATAAATTATCTATCTATCTATGAAAGGATGTGTAACCTCAAATAGCTTGTATTTAGGAAATAGGAATTGTTGTTTTAAGGTCATCGCTAAATGTGTGTAAAGTTTGTATGATTAAATTTTAATTTGTTGTGATGTATTTATTTTTAGGATGCTTCGAGTAACAGTGGCCCCCCTTCTCCCACAAGACCAGTTGTTCCACCTGCATTCAACGGAGTCAAGTCCTCAGCTGGTTTTATCAGTAGCTCCACCCACTTGCGCACCTCTAAGGTTAATCGTGGAGCCACTTCCTCAAGAGTTCCACTGAAGGTGCGTTATCATAGAAATGGAAAATGATATATAATGATGATCTTTTAGTTGTTTGGATGAATTTGCTAACTTGTGAATGTCATATAATGAACATGTTTTTAAACTTTTAACACTTTCTGTGATTTTGGTTTGCAGCTGCCACGACACAAGGCAGTGGTGGTGTGCTTGAATGCATCTGATGACAGTGACTCTGAGATTGAGGCCACCAGCTCAGCACACTGCGTTTTTGGGGGACTGGAGTCCATGATTAAAGAAGCACGGAGAACTGCTGAGGTAAGAGAACCACGTTAGCAGGATGCAGGATTTGACATCTACAGAATTTAAATTAATTTCCTGACCCATGCTGTAGGCAACACGGCTGTGCCCTGTTCCCACTGCTGAGAAAGAAAACAACCCACTCAGGATCCCTGAAGCACTACCTGAGTCCAAGAAGATCGAGTACCGTCTTTTAAGGGGGGAGTTAATCAGGTGAAGCATGAGTACATACACAAATTGTGAAACGGCACGTTAACCTTTATTAACCTTTACCTGTATTTGATTAACCTTTGTTTCAAACAGTATATAAAATTGTAAATTTCGTTGGACTGTTATAGTGGCAATAAAGACATTAAATTAATTAATTAAGAGGAACACGTAATAATAAAAATAGTAATAATAATAATAAATAAATAAATTCATTCATTCTCTTCTGCTAAACACACACTATATGGGGCAATTTAGAGCATTCAATTTACCCTAAATCCATGTTTTTGGACTGTGGGAGGAAACCAGAGAATCCGGAGGAAACCCACAGAACATGGATCCTCACCCCAGATTCTGATTCAAACCAGTCTCTTTCTTAAATGCATCAGCTGTGGCACTCCTTTTCTCCTGTTCTCTCAGGTTTTTCTTTTCTTGTCTCCTTGCCCACTTACATTAAAACATTGACAGGAGAGAGTGTGTTTTATTGTGAAAAAAATTACAGAAAAGGCATGATATGTAGCGGAGTGCCGTTAGACCTCTTTCCTGTGATCTATTCACAATAATGCACACCATTGGGTGCCTTCTTAATTGCATGAAGCTAAAATATTAATAAATTGGTCTTCAGCAATGTAATCTAGTCTGGTTTTTAAGTGAACAATTGCTAGGCAACAGGATACTGGCCTAGTTAAAATGGATGTTCATATTAATCAGCAGCATCTTCCTTTAGTCAAGTTAGGTTGTGGTATGGCGGCAAAGATTATTCTCTTCGATGGCCAGTAAGACATTATTTCCTATGCTTCCAATATAAAAAAAAAACCCTGGCACATTGATATGTGAAGTTGTGCATTATTGTCAGTAATGTCATGGCTCAACAAACTTCTCACCCAATCAGCTAAGGGCCAGAACTACTACGTTTTAAAAGGCAATTAACACACAAGTTCATGTAAGTTCAAGTAATTTATTTATATAGTTCTTTTTACAACAGTACATTGTCACAAAGCAGCTTTACAGAATGAAAAGCCTTTAATCCCCCAAAGAGCAAGTCGAAGCGACAGTGGCAAGAAAAAACTCCCTGTTATGTTGTGATTTAAGGAAGAAACTTTGTGAGGACCAAGACTCAGTGGGGAACTCATGCTCCTTGAGCTGCCAGGCTGCAACAACAGTGTAGGACAGCCATGTACAGATATTTAACAAATGGAAAAACTCTTACAACTGGAAAACTATATGCGAGTCCATTAAGGGGGTCCTGCATTGATTGACACAGTGCAGCATGTGACGGCATCACTGACTAGAGCAGCATAACTGAAAGAGGCAGATACTGCAGACTCTAGTTGAGATGGCTCGCCGGAACAGCATCATTTCAGCGCCACACCCCCCCATTAACGATGAGGTGGGCGAAGCGGTGAAACGCCAGCATACACTGATCACAGATTACCCCCCCAACACAGCCAAGCCTGACATCTACATCTTTATCTACAGGGGATTAATTAAATGCAAGATTAACTAAATGTGTTTTTAATTTATTTTTAAAGATTAATAGTGATTCAGAATCACGAACAGTAACTGGAAGGCTATTCCAAAGTTGAGGAGCCTTGTGGGAGAACACTCTTCCACCAGCAGTAATTTTATTTATTCTAGGAGCTAAAAGTAAACCAGCACCTTGATATCTGAGCTTGCGTGTTGGCTTGTACAATTGAATTAGCTCACTCAGATACTGTGGAGCCAGATTATGTAGAATTTTATATGTTATCAATAAAATTTTGTACTCAATACGAAACTTAACTGGTAGCCAGTGCAAGTTTGATAACGCAGTACTGATATGATCAAACTTTTTGGTTTTAGTTAAAACAAGTCAGGCGTTTTTGTAGGAAGTAACTGCTGTAGCTTTGAATAACCTGTTGAACATCGTAGATCTGCACATCGGCACCCCTAGAGTCACAGTAATACCCATATTTTATCCTTATCGTTGTTAAATTGAATAGTCTGTTTGGGTGTTCTTGTTGTTAGATATTAAAACTACTGTCGGTTAGTTAGGATATAACTGTATAGAATAACTGGTTTCAGTTCTAGTTTCGGTCTGCTGCCTATTTGCACCTTGCGTTGAACGTGTGATTGTTTCAGAGGGGGCGTGTCCCGGTGGTAAACATTTAAAAGTCGGCAGTTTTCACTAAAAACTCCGAACAAGTCAGACGTTTGTGTAGGAAGTAACTGCTGTAGCTTTGAATAACCTGTTGTACGTCGTAGATCTGCGCGTCGGCATCTCTAGAGTCACGGTAATACCATATTTTCTTGCCAGTAACCCAACTACTTGCCCTCTTGATTCCATCCCATCCCACCTTCTTCAATCCATCGCCTCCTCCATTACACCAGCACTCACACACATCATTAACTCCTCTCTCACGTCTGGTACTTTTCCAAATTGTTTCAAACAGGCCATAATCAAACTTCTACTCAAAAAACCTACGCTTAACCCAAATTTGGTCAAGAGCTAATTTGGTCCTGTCTAAAACACTTGAACAGGTGGTATCCACACAGGTCTCTAAATTTCTTAATCAGAATAATCTCCTTGATCCCAATCAGTCCGGTTTTAGATGTGGTCACTCCACGGAGACAGCATTGCTCTCTGTGATTGACTCACTTAAATCTGCCAAAGCCAAATCTCAATCTCAAGCCAAATCCTCTGTCCTCATTCTGCTAGACCTTTTTGCAGCTTTTGATACAGTAAATCATCAGATTCTACTGTCCACTCTATCTGAATTAGGCTTTTCTGATACGACACTTGAATGGTTTCGATCCTATCTCACAGAAAAGACCTTCAAAGTGTCATGGAATGGGGAGATCTCTAACTCTCACCAAGTACGCACTGGTGTGCCTCAGGTCTCTGTACTTGGTCCTCTCCTCTTCTCACTATACATGACTACAGTCATGTCATCCAGGTGCATGGTTTCTCTTACCACTGCTATGCTGATGACACTCAGCTTTATCTGTCTTTTGCCCCTGACGACACCACCATCTCAAATGGGTTATCTGCTTGCCTCACCGACATATGTTTGGATGAAGGCCTGTTATCTCAAATTAAATTTGGAACAAACGGAGCTTCTCATTATCCCAGCTAAACAGTCAATCCATCACGACCTGACCTTCCAAATTGACGGCTCCACAATCTCCCCAACCGATTCGGTCCGGAACCTTGGTTTCACAATAGACTCCCACTTTAAACTCTCTGATCATGTTATCAAAATCGCCCGTTCCTGCAGATTCATTCTTTACAACATAAGGAAGATCAGACACTTCTTGACTGAACATGCTACCCAACTGCTTGTTCAAGCCCTAGTCCTATCCCGGCTTAATTATTGTAATGCGCTACTTGCCGGTATCCCAGCTTCCACAATCAGACCTTTTCAACTAATTCAGAACTTTGCAGCCTGACTCGTATTCAACCAGCCCAAGCGATCTCATGTCACTCCACTACTCATTTCTCTCCATTGGCTCCCTGTAGCTGCTGCATTCATTCCAAGTCACTGACTCTGGCCTACAGAAACATTTCTGGATCCTCCCCCTCCTACCTTCACTCTATCTTTTCGAAATACACTCCGACTCGTTCACTTTGCTCCAGTGATGATTGCCGCCTGACGATTCCACTTCACCGAGGAGCTAATTCTCACTCCGTGGCGTTCACCACTGAAAAATGGTGGAATGATCTTCCCAACTCTGTCCATAAGGCAGAATCACTAAGCAGTTTTAAGAAACTACTGAAGATGCATCTCTTTAACAAATACCTGTTGTAAAAAAAAGGGAGGGGGGGTGCAGCTTCAAATAACAATCAGGTTTGATGAATTTACAGTATAGTTGGTTTTCTCCATAACTTCTGACTTGTAATGTTCTCATGTTACTAAATGTAAATGTAACGTAAATGTAGCTCTAGAACATCCTGTCAGAAGTGAATTCTGCATCTTGGAGGGAGAGGATATTTCGAAGCTTCAAAATGTTACGAAAGTGAAAGAATGCAATTTTAGTAATATTGCTAATGTGCTTTGTAAAGGAGAGATCTGAATCAATAATGACCCCAAGATTATACACAGATGAACTGGGTCTAATTAAGGAGTTATCAAGGTTTAACATTGTGTTAGACAACAGTGTTAGAAGCATTGTTAATTTTGTCCTTGGGTCCAACTATTAGAAACTCTTAGAAACTATTAGAAAACTTACTGACTGAACGAACATTATTAGGGTTAGCTGAAATGTATAACTGTGTATCATCTGCATAAGAGTGGAAACTGATTCCATGTTTATGAATAATTGATCCCAATGGAAGCATACATAATGCAAATAGAAGTGGACCCAGAACTGACCCTTGTGGGACACCATAATTAACTTTAGTAAGATCAGAACATTAGTTGTTAACACAGGTGAATTGATATCGATCTGTCAGGTAGGATTTAAACCACTGGAGTGCAGATCCTGTAATGCCCACAGTGTTTTCTAATCTATCAACTAGATGTTATGGTCTATAGTGTCAAAGGCTGCACTAAGATCTAATAATACAAGGAAAGAGATTTGGTTATTATCAGAGGACATTAATAAGTCTTTAACGACTTTAATTAAGGCTGTCTCAGTGCTATGAAGAGACCCAAAACCTGACTGAAAAACTTCATGAACATTATCAGCTATAAGATGGCGATTCAGATGGTTAAACACAATTTTTTCTAGGATTTTAGAGATAAAAGGAAGGTTTGATATAGGTCTATAGTTGGACAGTATTAGATGATCTAAATTAGGTTTTTTAAGTAATGGTTTAATGACTGCACATTTCAGACTTTTAGAGACATAGCCTATTTTAAGTGATGAATTTATAATGTTTATAAAAGGCTCTGTAATATTTGGTAGGAGGTCTTTAAGCAGGTTTGTACGTATTGGGTCTAACAGACAGGATGTTGTCTTTGATTGTGTAATTAATGACACAAGCTCTTTTTTAGATATGGGGTTAAAGGTATTTAACGCTTGTACTATATCATTTTCTCTACCACTAGATTTTTTTAGAAATCGTTGAGGGTTGATTATTGATTGCGCTACACGATGCATTAGATGATTTAAGTCTTGTATTTTCAATTTTATCACTAAAGAAATTCATGAAATCATTGCTGCTGAACTGTGAGTGAATCTGATTCAGTAGAACTTCGAGTTTATTTGGCAGTGGTACTAAAGGGGAATCTTTGGTTGTTTTTGTTGTTCTCTATTACTTCAGAATAATATTTAGTCTTCGCTGCATTGAGTGCATGTTTGTACTCAGTCATACTGTCCTTCCATGCAACTCTTAATACCTCTAATATAGTTTGTCTCCATTTACACTCCATGGTTCTAGTGGTTTGTTTTAGGGCGCGTGTTTGATCATTAAACCATGGAACGAGTCTTTTATCTTTAATCCTTTTTTGTTGTAGAAAACACGTGTTTAAAGTGTCCGCTGTGTTCAAGCTATATTGAGCTTTTTTTATTACCCATTTCACTGGCTCCACCTCTTATTCACAGATCGTGCTTGATTGCAAATTCACTGTTCCATTTAGAGACTTTGCTATGAAGCTCTTTTTCAACATTCGTGTTAGCATGTCATTGTCCGATGTCTGAAAACGAGCTAAAATATAATTGATAGACAGGAAACAAATTACCCCAAGGAATCTTGGATTTTTATTTTATTTTGTCAGTTAAATAATTGTAAAATATATGTTTACTTTGCAGTTATTGCTTTAATGTAAATTTTGAATAGCTTCACTGTAAAAGGCGCTGTAGCTCAGTGGTTAGGGTGTTGGGCTATCAATCTGAAGGTTGGCGGTTCAATTCCCAGGTCCACTGATGTTACCAGTGTGGCTCCTTGAGACCCTTAACCCTCATTGCTCCAAGGATGTTGTGATTAACCCTGTGCTCACCTTGTAAGTCTCTTTGGATAAAAGCGTCTGCTAAATGACCAAATGTAATGTAAATGTAAAATAGATTACAAGTGACCTTTTCCACTCAGTGTGAGTAAATGAGAATCTTATCTTGTTTATCTCTTCTATGCTTTGTCTTCTATGCTTAGTCGTGAAAATCAGCGTATCAATAAGTCCAATACTGCTGTTTCTGCTTCCACTGGATTGGCTTCAGTGAATACTGGAGGAAAATCGTCTGATCTAAGCACCATCGAGGATAAACTCACCAATCACCGGTCTGTGCTACAGTACTTGTTTGTTACAATAATATTTAAAGTTGAAATGTAAGGTGTTTAAATGGGGGGACAGTAGTATATTGCAGATCACTTCTCACGGCTTTACCTCATAACCGCTGTACAACGCAGATAAACTGTCGGTGTTCGACTCATGTTGCTCCCACATGGTTGATTTAAATGAAGCAGTGTATAATTTCTGTGTATGGTTTCCACTCGCGGTCCAGACTCCACCTCTAAACTGAGCTACACTTAGTTGTATGGCATGCTTAGAGATGTTTACAGCTAAGATGCAACTCGACTTGGGTGTAGAGCTCGCATCTTAACTTTAGTTCTGTTGTGTTTTTTTTTTCTCCCCGTCTCTGCGCGTTCTGCACTGTTGTATTCTGCATGCGAAAGCATGTACCAAATCGTGTGGTTCGTACTGAAGGGTTCGTGATGAATACAACATACCCTTACACCCCAAGTTTAAATAGATGCATTAATATAGCAGTCTCATTCCTAACAATGAAACCAGACAGCTGTACGAATTTGAAATGAAACAAAACAAGTACTGTACTACTGTATCACAGTCCTGCTGGAACATAAAAATGCTTTAACAAAAAATGTACAGTTGTCCAACATGTATGTCTTAGTGCTTCGGTATCTGTGGCAATGGGGTTAAACAAAACACCATTGTATTAACCATTATCAGTGATTACAAAGCCTTCAAATAACAGAATATACTAGTTGAACAATATTAATATTCCTTTAGGGCTGAACATATGTAGTTTAGCATTGTTAAATATTCATGAACCTATGCAACATGGAATGCTAAAGAATTTTTTTTTCTGATTCGTAATATGTTGATCTTTATTAGTCTTTTTTTGGTGGCGAGAAATTTGTGCTGTTGTATTGGGATTATCAGAATCAGAGTACTTTTGTTAATCCCTGAGGGGAAATTGTAGAAGAGTAAAACAAATTTATATAAAAATGCACTTTTCAACTGTACATGTTCCTCTTTATTACAGTACTCAGTTACAGAAAGATCAGCTTTTACTGCAGCAGCTTCATCAGCAGGAACTCAGAAAAAAGGAGTCTCTAAAAGTAGCGGAGACCAAAGTGGCTCGACTAAAGGAGCAGCTGCTCGCTGCCGAGAGAGTCGCTGGTGCTCACAAAGTTCTGCTGAAAAAACATCAGGAGCAGGTTAAACATTATTTGGATTTTGGATTGGTGCTTTTAAACTACTACTGGAATTAGTTTTAACTTTGTTTCTATAATTCCTATGTGTGTGCATGCAAATGTGTTGATGTGCATTTGCAGGTGCAGCGTGTACACGATCGTGTAGCAGTTAAGAAACAGCAAGCTCTGCGTATGGAAAGAGAACTACTGTACTCTCAGTCAGGAACCGTAAAGGAAGGCTATACTCACAACACACAGCAAATAGTGAGTATGCACAAACATAAACTATAATGAATGCAAACACACATTAATTCACACACATATCCATACACACTTAAAATTGTAGACATGTAACAAAATTAAACCCAAATCCATTACTCAATATTATCATCAAAATCAGAAGACTGGGTCACAGCAGCCAGCTGAACTACTAAAGAGCTCTATTTTCACTGCAGAAGCAACAGCTATATTGATGACCCTCAAATATATTGAAAACAAAAGAATAATACAGACCATAATATGTTCAGGCTCCAAGTCATGTATCAAAGTCATAGAATCTACAATTCAAAAGCACCCAGTAATAAGCAGTATACATTTACATTACATTTACATCTGGTCGTTTAGCAGATGATTTTATGCAAAATGACTTACAAATATCCCAACTTAGTTGGGGTCAGAACACAGGAGTGATAGAGCAGCCTTTGGAGCAATGAGGGTTAAGGTCATCGGTAACTTCAGTGGACCTGAGATCTGAACCCACAACCTTCCAATTGATAGCCCAACACCCAAACCACTAAGCTACTGCTTTAAAAAAAAAAAAAAACACCCCTATATCATGTTAAATTACTTCTTATCTTCTTAATCTTAAATTAATTCTGCTTGTATAAAGTATAAAATATAAAGTATAAAATTTAGTAGAAAATGGGCAATTTATTCATAGAAAAATTTATTAATTAATTACCACTACTTAGTTAATTAATTAGTAAATTTAAATGATCCATGTGTTGTCATAGATGATGAACAATTGTGCAAAGTTTCAGCTTAATCGGATAACGGGAACTTTTTACCAGACACACAGCCACACAGATGTAGCTAATATAGGGGTGGTAAAAATATGCTGGATCCTTAGCCACACAGGTATACTAGGAAACTAAGCAGAAAAGCAACACAACACCGTACTGAAGGACATAAAGGCCACATACTTCAAGCCAACAACACAATCATATGTCAAAATACTATGGCAACAGGAATGGGAACGCCAAAAAAATAATAAACTTCAAGAAATAAACCCAGCTATAAACACCAGCCCATTCAAAATTTCCCAACACAAAAAGAATCAAACAATATGGATTGTCGACTAGCCACCACCAACAAGCACAACATGAACATTCATATATATATATATATATATATATATATATATATATATATATATATATATATATATATATACATATATATATATACATACATACATACATACATACATACATACATACATACATACATACATACATACATACATACACACAACACATGCATAACAAGTCCCCTTTATACGCACACACACACATACAGAGCAAGTCCCCTTTGGCTTAATCGGAGCCTAGGTATCTGTATACAAATATAAGTATTTATTGTAATCCAGTAATTTTAGCATCTGTAAAAATTGCAAACTCAATTTTTAAAATACATTTCTGCAATTAAAACTGGAATTTGTTAATTCCATTGTGGACTGGGATTTCCTTTAAATGACTTTATTTAAATCATCATCCAACAATTATCAACAAATTAAAGGTTTTTCTTTAAACTTCCATGTTTTGGTATACAACATACAGCAGTTTTACTATTTTTAATAATTATATTAAATAAAAAAAATGTGTTTTTCCTAACTATACTGTGGATTTTCATCGTATCACATGGTGCAAAATATGACTGACTACAGTGTGTGTTGCTTTTTGTTTTCATGTCTGTGTGTAGATGGGTAAGCGACGACGGTTGGATGTTGCAGATGGATATTATGCTGATCTGATGGAGCAGAAGAAGAGGCTGCAACAGCTGGAGAGTGAATATGCCTTGAAGATTCAAAAACTTAAAGAAGCTCAGGCTCTGCGCCAGGCCACAAATTCCATCGTGCCATGTACTATTACACAGCCCTCACTTCACGACCTCACGCAGGACAAACTTACACTTGTTAGTGACGACACAGGAGATGATCCTGAGCCTGACGGGGCGGAGCTCCAGCCCGCTAACACAAACACTCGACGACGCTCGTTCCGTGAGTCGGGTTCTTTCACAAAACCCAACTTGAGCCATACTGAGATGACCACGCCGTCCCCGACGCACCCAGTGCTGCTTCCTAAACAAACCACTGTCGACCCACCGCCTCCTGCAGAGCTGCCCTTGCTCGGCCTCAATATAGACGACCTGCGTCTTCACTTCCAGAAGTCAGACTCTCTTACAGAGCTCCTTCAGCGGGAAGTTCGTGGAGTATGGGACATTACTCTGCATGCTTCGTCTACTCAGAAGGTACGACATTTTCATTCATATATGGCTCATAAAAACAGTATCAGTATACTGAACCAATACAGGTTCTGTATTTACGAAATATAAAACATGATGCATAAGGCCAAAATCTTTAGACATTGTGCATTATTGTGTACTTACACACCTGGTACATAATGAAATTAGTTTCATTTTTCAAGATTCAACTATTGGACTATTAAAATATTTAGAAAACCATTTAAATAAGCTTCATATAGCCTGTAACTAAATAAATATTTTATCCTTTCCTTTCTTTAAACCTTGGAGCGATGTCAGGCTTTTCCTTTTCCGGTAAAAATTTTTTACATTTCCATGCAAAGCTTATTAATAGTGCATTACCTTTTGCTGATGTTTGTGTGTGTGTAGACTGTGCAAGTGGACTGTGACCCAATGGCACCCCAGCAAGTCCGGAATGAGCTCAAACCCGTTCCTTTTGGTCAATATCACAGTCCTCTCTTATTGTTCAAATCATACAGGTCAGTCTTATTTGTGTACATCTCTGCTTTATTTATACAGATCTGTAAAATTAATAAAATGTTGTTGCAAAGATATTTAATGGCGTCTTAATAGTTGTTACACTACAGTTACACTGTTTTTGTTTATGTTGATTAAATATACCATATTAGTATTTGCACAGTTGCAATAAATGGTTTCTAAATTCCTTAATTCGGTTGCTGAATCTTTTAGGTATGCACAACTACTGCGTGCATATATTTGTGAAGTTGTAACACATCTATTTATCTTGCAGGTTCAGTCCATATTTCCGTACTAAAGAGAAGTTATCTTTGAGTTCTGTTAGCTTCAGCAATACCATTGAGCCGCACAACTGCTTCTGCCGCTTCGATCTAACCGGCACCTGCAATGACGATGACTGCCAGTGGTGATTGTCTCCACCTCTATCATATCTGCTAAATCTCCCCCACTGCCATTCCTGATCCCCTGTATGTTCATTTTAGGCAGCACATGAGGAATTGCACTCTAAATGGAAATCAGTTATTTCAGGACATATTGTCCTACAGTCTTCCTCTGATTGGCTGCTCTGATGAAAGTTCTACCAGTGATATTAGTCGAGCTACAGGTACTGCTGGCACATCTTACTTTTTGTTTTCTTAATAGTCATATTGCAGAACTCATGTGCAGGTGTGTGTGTGTGTGTATGTGTGCTAAACAGAAAAGTACCTTAGAAAGCTGTTCGGCGGGAATAAAGACCGGATGAGTTCAGATCAGAAAGCTGTGCTGCTGCTCAGTAAAGTTAATGAGAGCTTACAACATGGTGAGTCTTACTGAGCTTTTATTACTGAACAAAATATAAACAAAACACTTTTTGCTAACAATTTTAATGAACTTATCAAAATGAAAGATCAAAGATCTAAGACTTTTTCAATGTACACAAAATGCCATTTTTCTTAAAAATTTAAATCTTTGTTAGTGAGCGTGTTGCCATTGCCGAGATAATCCATCCACCTCACAGGTGTGGCATATCTAGATTCTGATTAGACAGGATTGTTATTGCTCAGGTGTGGTTTGGGGGTCAGAAAACCAAGTAACAACTGTTGTGACTACCTACAAATCTCTCCAACATGCCACAGGCCAATCGAACGTCAGCATTTGCTCACTCCCATCAGTTAAGAAGATCAAATGACGGAATGTCTTGTATTTTTTAATTAATAATTTGCACCATAGCCACTGGAAATTAAAACCTGGACATACATTTATTTTAAAAGATGTTAACATGTAACTTTTACCATGTACTTACTTTGTTGTTGCATTACCTACGTTTTTCATTGCCATTTACTAAATGTACACTTATCTTAAAATTATTTGGTAACGGTCTTAAACATTTCTCTCATGGTGGAATCCAGATAGTGTGTTCTATTGAATCAAAAATATATATAATTCATCCCTGCATTTACACAGATCACCACCAGCACACATATTTTTATGTCTATTATGTTTAACGCGTACATCCTAGTGTTTTTAAGAATTTACTTTATGGGTTTCTCATTGTTTTTATGGTTGGTCTCATTATAGTGCCACCTTACACCACATATAAACAAAAGAGGAAGTGGAAACCTGAACCACAGAAACCAAAATCATCTTCCATTACTGTGCCTGAGGGTGACGAGGAGAACATCACATTACCTGCTGCACCTGACAGTGGTCGGTATCACACACATTTACATTTGTGCATCTTTAATTATATTATGTCACACAGCAGAATAACAACCACACAGGATCACAAAAAATGAAAACACAATAAAAAAAACACCACCATGAACAACACTTACGAGATTTTTATCTGTGTGAGATTAGATGGACTTCTAGCAGGAAGTTGGACCATGTCTGATGTGTGTATAACGCCAGATGATAAGCGATACTTTGACAGTGAAACAGATGATATTTCTAATCTGGAGTACAGTGTTCTGGACAGTCCAGGAGATCGACAGCTGTGGATCAAACTTGCTTACAGATACTTAAACCAGAAAGACGCGTAAGATAACTACACATACATGGGACATGTGCTTTTATGTACCATACATACAGAGATTACTCACACGAACACTCACAAACATATGACTGCACTATGTAAAGAAATTAAAATGTTGTGGAATGGTCCCTGTGGACATAATGTCTTCTATAGAATGAGACCCAAATGTTTTTTTTGTAACTAAACAAACACAATTACAAAAACCAGTTAGATAAGCTTCCTCTTGTTTACTCTCTTTAGTTACACTTACCATATAGATGCACTTTGAAGCTGTATAATTACAGACCGTACGGAGTCATTTCTTTGCATATTTTTCCTGAATTTTTAGGTGGTGTGTATGTGTATCAGACACAGTGTTAATGTAGTAACACCTAGGTGACTAATTTCCAAGCTTGCATGTAATGCGGCCCTCTTCAGGGTGCAGTGAGTTAACCCACATGAAGAGGGCTTGGTTAAAATATGGCCGTCAATGTGTAAATTTCACTGTACCTCCACAAACAGCTTTTAGTATCTGTAGTGTTTATTAAATAGCAATTTTTGTGTGATGTGTTATGCGTCCTTGTGTCTTAGCAGCAGTGCGTCGGAGTGTATGGATGCAGCTTTAAACACACTGTCTCGTGCTTTGGAGGATAACCGTGGAGATAAAGAGTTGTGGTGCCACTACCTCACGCTGTTTTCACGCCGTGGCAGCACTGAAGATGTGAGAGAGATGTGTGACATGGCAGTGGAACATGCTGCACACTACAGCGTCTGGTGGACGGTGAGATTAGGTTTACATACACAAATGTGTGTGTGTGTGTGTGTGTGTGTTTGTACGTTGTCTAAGTCAGAGGTTCTTAACTGGTCTCAGCCTAGGACCCACATTTTGTCATTGTCATTATTTTATTTTTATAGAATACAAACCCAAAAATGAATACACAAAAATATTTTAGATACTAAATCACATCATAATCATATATCATGTGTCAAAATCACAAAATTAAAGAAAAGAATTACCATGGCGTGGTTACCATGGCCATGAAAATGATGCATGTCTCTCCATCTCTGTCTTTTTCAAGAGAAATACAAGTACTAAATCAGTTGAGCATTGATTTATATTAACTTTTTATAAGCTGTCTGGGACCTGCCCAGAACATGTCCTTGACCCAGTAATATGACCCAGTGTAAGAGTAATATCACATAAACAATGGGTGCCACAATGACCATCTCTCTGAGAGATTAACTGTTGCCACCTTTACCATAAGCCCTTTACATTTACTCTTAAACAAGGGTTGTCACAACTACAATAATGTTGTGTAGAAAGATGGTTGCCACATCTGCTACAATACTGCATTAATAGCAGTTATCACAGCAACACTAGTCTTTTGTAAACTAATTTGTGCCCCTGCATTTACTTATCAGGAGCTTGATCTGATTTCAATTGTTCCTTTCTCTTTGATGCATTTTATCTTTTTTGACATTTTTGGTTATATTGCATGTCCTTTGGCTATTCAAAATGGTCTCTGTAGCTCTGTTAATAGTTATGCATGATAGAATGTGTCTGTTTATGTGCAGTACCTTGGCATTGAGTCTACATTTGAAGGAAAGGATGCAGTGTGTAAACGGATGCTGCGGTTTCTGATAGAGGATACTACAGCTGGCTCAGTAAACAAACTCCCATCTTTCCAGCTGCTGGAGACACTTCTATATCAAACACAGCTCAGTGTGCACACAGGCCGTTTGCACAACGCTCGTGCCATTCTGAAGGTAAGTATGCACACACACATTAAGTAATAAGTGTGGTGGACTGTGTGTAATGCTGTCATGTGTATTCACACTTGTACAGAAGTCATTAACTTCAGATGCTGAAGATGGAATTTCAAGACATCTCACTTTGAGTCATCGCTCTGTTGCATGGCTTTGCTACATTCACCTGTGTGAGTTTGAAACTCTGCCATCACATTTGTTTGAGCCCTCAAACTCCACTCCCTCTCGAATCGTCAACCTGGAGCCATTTCTCCTTCCCTGGAGCTGCAGTAAACACATTCGATCCCCCCCAGATAGCCTTATCTCCCTCTTTCAAGGTATGACTTCATCACCTGTGGTTGCTATGTTTAATGTGTTCCTGTTCAGCTATATCAATATCACAATAAAACAACCTTTTTTTTTAATATAAAAGCAATAAGTCATGATATGGTGTGCATTATTGTGAATAGTTCATGGGAAAGTGGTGTTGCTACTTTTGTGTGACACATATTACATCACATTACAATTAATTGTGATTTATAAATGTAAGCCATTATAATAGAGGGGTATGTGTGCATATGTTACCCGGTAGATGCATTATCTCGTTGTGTGGATGATTCCGTTTCTCTGAGTGAACAAACCCTGGCATGTGTACAGCTCCATGTAAACCTGCTGCATCTGCTAAAAGTTCTTGAAAGGTAAAGTAATTCAAATGCTTTTCCTTTAACATGGATTAATGCTTAAAGTAACTGTGGCAGTGAGTTTGAAGTTTTTGAAATGACTTGGCTGTAAATATTTCAGCGCTCTGTGGTGATGTGGAGTCGCTGAATTATTTCTCCAAATATTGGCTTGTAATTTGATTTAAAGCTGAACTTCTTAATAACATGGCAATTTACATTCACCAAAAGAGACAGCCTTGTTGATGTGTTTATTTTTAAAATAATCACATCAACTAATTATAATTTAAGTTTTAATTCTATTTAATTGTACTAGTGCTTGAGTCTGTGGTAGTGCATCAGATTTATTTTATATTTTATTTTATTTATTTAAACTTATCATATTTATTTATTTATAGTTTAAATCATACTAAACATGCAATTACAAATAGCATTTAATGAAATTTGCCTTAATGTATTCATTCAAATCTCCATCATTAGGTGTCATTACACCTGACAACAAACAACGCAGAAAATTATGTCACAAGCTTGACCCTTGTTTGTTTAATGGATATGGAAGGGTCTGTGCACCAGTGGAGTGCAAAGCTACTGCCCCAGAGCAAGCCAAACAGCCACAGCTCTGTCAATGAAGAGTATACTTATTCTCTTTGTGTTTGCATTGGTCTCTCCCAGGAGGTCTGGCCTCCTTTCTCAATTTAATGATGTATTGCTCCCTTCTCAAATGATTTATTTTACAACAGGGTGTGGTAGCTCAGTGGTTAGAGTGTTGGGCTATCAATTTGAAGTTTGTGGGTTCATATCCCAGGTCTACTTAAGTTACTAATGTGGGTCCTTGAGCCAGGCTCTTAACCCTAATTGCTCCACAGATGATGTGGTCAACCCTGTCCCCATAGGGAGATCATGGAATGGCTTAGTTTTACTCACTATGTTGGATGTATTGACGGATTCAAACACAAATGAGAATTGTGTGTGTGTGTGTAGACTGCAGGAAGCCACTGAACTGTGTGAGCGTGTACTGCGCATTGTTCCTTACTGCTGCCCTTTGCTGGAGAACCTAAGTGAACTGCATTCAGCAGCCGGAGCTTCGGATGGAGCTGTAATGGTGTGGGTGCAGGCACATAAACTTCAACCTTCAGATGCCAGACTGTTTTATAGTCTGTGTAAATGTCTGTACAAAAAGGTGGGCATATTCGGCATTTACCGCAAAAATGTTGTTTTTTTCCAAACATGATGTTGAACCTTGACGTTCTCACTGTCTTTGTCTGTCTGTCTGTTCTCTGTCTGTCTATGTCTCTCTCTCTGTGTCTGTCTGTCTGTTTGTCTGTGTGTTTGTAGAAGAAACTAGGTGAGCTGGATGAACTCTTTAAGCAGTTTGTATTTGGTCTCTGTGATATGCAAAATGATCTGCCTCCTTTAACACTCTTGCGGTAAGACCGGCCATTGTTTTCAAACTGATCTGATTCCGAGCAATTTCCATAAACTGACCTGATGTAAAAGGGTCTTGATAAAGGGCACAACAATGGTGGTTTAACCTGGTGTATTACAGATCCCTGCTTGGTCTTCAGTCCAATGACCTACAGCGGCCTTCAGTCTCCCTTTCACATCACTTGCACTCTCAGCTCCCATACCTGCACCTTCTGCACTGGTGAGGCAAACACTCACAAATGACAATTTACATATTTATTCACTAAAAATAAACCATACATGCAAAAGTAGTGGAGGGCACACAATTGCTGTATTTATAGAAATTCATAGGAGAATTAGAAGCATTTAGCTGACACTAATTTTACTAATCATCACTGACTGTGACCATCTCTGGCAATTAGTTAGTCTAAAGCATTGAGGTGTGTATTGACACCATGTTAAAAAGGAAAGCATAGGCTGTTAATCCTTCCTAAGTGGAAATCTTAGCATGACCTTGCAAGACCTTAGACCGTGCAAGACCAAAGAAGGAGATGTTTAGGCATAGAGTTTTGCACCATGTTTGGTAAAAAACAGCCACAGCATATCAGCACAACACACCAAGCCAAAGCATGGTTACCAAACTGTTTAGAATGGCCAAAAAGTGTGGTTGATTTTGCTGTTTTGCAGCAGAACCTGGGCAATTTGCAATTACTGAATTGAACATGAACTTCACTGTATACTTAAGTATTCTAGCGCCGAGTCTGTCTATCCAATAATTTAAGCTCTGCACAAAATGATGACAATTAAATATACAAGTTAATGGCTAAAATAAAAGAATAAAGAAAAAAAAATTATTATTGTTTTTTTAGGGCGGCACAGTGGCTTAGTGGTTAGCATGTTCGCCTCCCAGCGTTTGAACAAGTATGTTCTCCCCATGTCCGCGTGGGTTTCCTCCGGGTTCTCTGGTTTCCTCCCACAGTCCAAAAACATGGATCAAGTCAATTAAATTCTCCAAATTGCCCCATATATAGTATGTCTGTGTGAGTGAGTGTGTGCCAAGCGATGGATTGGCGCCCTGTCCTGGGTCTATCTGCCCAATGCCTGAAACTCCCCTGGATGGGCATGGGGAACCCCACCGCGACCCTAATAGAGGATAAAGCGGGAGATAATGAATGAATGAATTAATTAATTAATAATTTTTTTTATATAAAAACTACACTTACTGACTGAAGTCTGTATTAACAGTTGTTATTTTCAGTTTACTAGTGTTACAAAGGGGTTATAAAATATCGACAGCACTGCTTCAAATGTAACACTTCCATTACGAGGCAAAACACATTAACACACAACCACGGTTCTAATGTCACTGCAATGGTAGAAAAATTATTCACCACCCAAATAGTATTAACTGGGTACCTGTAGGTGTACTCATCAAAAGAATAACTGTGATTGTATAACAAAGTATGAAGAAAAGCTTATGGAGGTTCACTATAGTAAAGAGATCAAACCAAAAAAAAAAAAAAATTATATATATATATATATATATATATATATATATATATATATATATATATATATATCCCCCCCCCCCCCCCCCCCCCCCCCCCCCCCCCCCCCCCCCCCCCCCCCCCCCCCCCCCCCCCCCCCCCCCCCCCCCCCCCCCCCCCCCCCCCCCCCCCCCAGTGTCACTGAGGTTTTTAAATGAAACTACAGCAGCACTACTGCATTTAAACCTCCTCACTGCATCATTCCCTCACAACTAGAGCAGTTCATTGGTGAACTACAAAGTTTTGCGGGGCCACACAGCATTGCATCCTTCTTATCTTCGCACAAGTAAATGTCTTATCTTTTTTGTAAATACACACATCTGTCTCATACACTTTCATGCAGACACAAAGAAAGGGCATGCAAACATAATGCAATAAGCCCACGCCAACATTAAAGAAATGAACCCGGGGCCATCTTTCTATGCAACAATAGTACCCAGTACAAACTCTCAAACTTCTAATGGATGATGCACATGTACACTACTTTACACATACCTGCTTCACATGAATGTACAAGTACATTTCACTTTATATGTTGACTGACGGAGCTGGTAGTGTGTGTAGTTGTTAATGTGTGTGTGATGGGGGATCTCAGCTTCTGGCAGTCAGTGCGAGGCAGTAAGACGGAGGCGGTGGAAGCTTTCGAGGCAGCACTTGGAGCTGTGTCAGATCTAGAGGTGGTTCACAAAATCTGGTTTGAGTAAGTATGACTGCCCAAACGCAAAGTCACTGATACACTTTACAAATTTGTCAATATGTATGCATTTTCCTTTTCTATATTGATCTGCCATTACAGTATTACATAAGCAAAAATGCTGGCAGTGCAAAGCCAATTCCACTTAAATTTTATTTAATATAAATCTATTTAGCATGATGGTGAAAGTATAGACTCTTGACTTTTGGTCAAACAGCTGAAATGGATTTTCTGTGATGCATAAGGATCTGCTAAGTTCTAAATGTGGCAAGTTTGTAGAAACAAATTCAAAAAATAAAAAATTGGAATTGTTAATATTTTAAGTTTTTGATTTATAATAAATTTTTAGAAACAGAAAACTTTTACTTTGTCATGGATAAGGTTAATTAAATGCAGATTAATTAAATGACATTGTTTGTATTATCTGGTACAGTTAATTATTAATGCACAGGAAAATGTGTATCAAGATAAATTGGTTATTGTTGAACGTTATGTATTGGAGGATGTGTGTGTGTGTGTGCTAATTAGTATGTCTATCCCTACAGTTATCTCTTCTTTACCAGTAGTAAAATATCTGGCCGAGATCTTCGTTTGTTTAGTGAATTGGTTCAGAGGTGTTTAAACACAGTGCCAACTAGAATTACTGTGCCATACAGCAGTGCCACCTACTGGAGCTGTTTCACCTTCCATAATCAGGTTAAAAATGCACTCCCAATCTCTTTCTCTCCTTTTCTTACTTTCTCTGACTTGTGCGCGCACACACAGCCTTGAATAATATTTGCTAATCTTTGTACGTTACAGGTGATAAAGTTTTATCTAACATTTCTTCCTGCAACACTTTATTCATCTGCTTTGGAGAGATTTAAGAATGCAATGCCAACCAACACGGAACTCGGCTTAAGGTACATCAAGCAACACATTATTTATTAGAACAGATTAAAAGTCTGTTTTAAAATAATATTTACAAGTGCTATTGTACTGTTAAGAAGGGGGGAAATGGAAAAATATAAATTAGGAAGAACTAAGACTAAGACTCAATTGGTAAAACCAGCAAGCTTAAGCTGTAAACACAGTGCAATTTAGATCATTCTATAAATGACCATGGTAATTTCTAGAGCTGGGAGATTTAAAAAAAAAAAAAAAAAAAAAAAAAACCTTTGCATGTCCTTCCAAATCCACTTCATCATACAGACCTTGCTGGTATAACCAGCATATTAAGGTTTTTCTTTAAAAATAACTTTTCTTTAAATAAACATTCTATAAACATGTTCTGACATTCATTCATTCATTATCTCCCGCTTATCCTCTATTAGGGTCGCAGTGGAGTTCCCCATACCCTTATCACAAATTCTCTATTTGTAATAATAAGTGTGGTAAAATTAAACTACAATCTACAAAAAAAAACTAAATAATGTAAAATTAAAGTGGCAGTGTAAAGTAAATTATATAAATTAAACTAATCTCACTGGTGCATCATTTATTTAACCAATATAATGATGTAATTAATAAATGCAGATTTTTTAACTTTTGTCTATAAGTACACATGAACGCGCGCCCTTGTGTTTTTGACCGAATCCCGACCGTGCTAATATTTGGATTTGATTTGCGTATGTTTTGCAGTTGGTAACCTGCCATTCATGAAACCTGTTAGACTTGTTAAATTTGATTGAAAGAGTAGTCCCTTCACAGCCTGGCATTGCCCTGGCTTGTGTAAACATTTCCTTTAAATTTTGAGGGTGGGAGAAAAACAAATAAACACCAAACAAAACAACCTCCACATCACCTAAGAATAGGTTTCCCCTGCACACAATTTTACTCGTATTGCTACCTCAAAGCATGTAGAAGCAGTGAGAGATCCTGAGCTGCTTTTAGGAGTTTGTAAAGAGTGTATTAAACTCTTCTCAAGGTCTTGAAGAGTGTGTATGTCAAATATTGTACTAATTAAAGCAGTTGTGTGGATTTGTATAGAAAACACACAGACTTTATAAGAAGTTATTTAGTTTTGAACAAAAGATTTATGCTGAATGTAAACTCAGAAATACTAAATTAAATTAATTTATAAAACCGGTAGTTCCGGTCCTTAAATATGATTAGCTGAGCCATTTGTTCAGCCATGACAATATTGGCAATAACACACACCTCTGACCGCTTCATGTTCGTGTCATTGTGTGGTACAATACATTATTTTCAGTTTTTTTTTAACTGTGCTCTGTAATTTGCCCACTAGATGGCAGTATTTAGTTAGAGAAATCAGAAACCTGTTATTCAGGGTGTCAGTTTTGACTGTAAAAAACAGACTAGATTACTTTGCAGAAGACCAGATTATTAGCATTATTAGTTTTTATAAATGCATTAATGATTAAACATTGTATTTGTAACTGTTTTTTAGCAGCAGTAAGGCAACTCTTTTCCATGATACATTCACAATGATGGATGCCCTCTTGTGCCTTATTGCCTTAATATGAACAAAACTAAGTAATTGTTCACATAATGTTCACAAATTTCAAGTAATCAGATCTTGTTTGTGCTCGGGTGCCAGTTCTCATTTTTGTTTATTATAATATTGACTGCTAAATGACATTTTATTTAATTTAGCAGCAGCTGACAAAAACTGAGGAAAAGAAGATAGAATTTGCTTATGTTCAGCATGGCAATAAAGTGATTTGATGCACGATTTTTGTACAGCCATTAACTCTATTAACTCTGTCCAGTAGGAACAACATCTATAAATTTCACATCCACTTAACGTTGTCCACCCCTTTATTGTCATTATTGTTATACAACAAAACCTTGTTTGGTAGCTCTCAATAAGACCAACAGCAGCTATAAAAACTAAATGAAAAATTATATATATAAAAGTATATATGTATATTTAAAAAGTCCTAAAGAAAAAAATAACAAAATATAAAAGATAAATGGCTTGATTCAGTACAGTGTACAAATCCTGTCCAAAAGAGGTAGTGGTTGTTCTCACACGCATGTATTAATTTTATTAAATAGATAAAAAAAAACTGATCTGTGCATTTAAATGTAAATAGTTATGGGGCTGTGTTTGTGAGGGGTGTAATGGAGGCTACAACCCTGGGGGGGGGGGGAGCTGTTTCTCAGTCTGTTTGTGCGAATCCTAATTGCCCTGTATCTTTTTCCTGATGAATTGAAGGGGGGTAAAGAGCCTGTGAAATGGGTGGGATGAACCGTTGGCAATGTTTCTAGCCGTCCTTTGATGGATGTAAATCACAGATGTGAAATGCACTCAGTTTAGATTAGGTTAGTTTGACAAAAACAGATTTGCCAAACAATGATTTTAATTAAGTAGGATTTTTAATCTTGAGGGTTTTTTTTGGATCGAAACTTTCAGTATGAACATAGTTTTTAAGTGGAGTCATAAAATATAAATATTGAATTTGATGGAGATTTTTGTATGTTTTTCTGTAATGTTTATGAATTTTATTTAGGTGTGTTTGTGTGTTACTACAGGGTTTTACAACAGGAGTGGATCGATGGGAATGTGGAAAATATGAAACTGCAGGCACGAATGATAAGTGTCACTCTTCCATTTTGCCTGTCTGTATGGAAGATGTAAGTCCAGACACACAATGAACTTACACAGAGGTACACAACCATACATACCATAATGACCACTGTCATGTGAAGTTAACCATTTTTGATTATCTCTTCATTGTGTTTTTTTTTTAACTAGGTGAAATGGGTGACAAACATGTTATCCTTAAAGTAAATGTGTTAAAAGCAGTCATCAGTTACTTTCATCAGTTAATTACCTCTAATCACTGTCTATTTCCATCGCTGCCCTTCTGTCTCAAGTAGTTTTTGTTGTAGTTAAACAACAAATGGTTAAACTACTCCTTAAATCAATCAATTTTCTGTAAATATTTGCAAATCTTTGGTAAAAAACATTGTTACTCAGTGTCCATCAAAAAATATTCCAGTGTTATTACATTGTTGCCAAACACCTTAAGAAACACTGCAAACCTGGATGCACACTGTTTGTTTTCCACCCTTAAAAAAATTTGAATGTTAAAACATTGGTTTCGTGCTTAATTTCTTTGCCAGTAAGACGCCTGTGCAAGATTGATTAAGCACAGCAGCAGACTTTATTTACAGATTGTATTAAATACAACAATTTGTGCAAAATATTGGCTAGTAGATCTGCCATCACCCCATCTTCTTCTTTGTATTAGTTCCACTAATTCCATTTACTGTCTATTGCCTATGGTTGCATATTTTACCCCTAGGGGTGGCTGTTCGTCTACACCTGTGTCGTATACATGTACCACATGTATAAAGAAATTGTTTAGGATCGTTTAAGGTGAACAGCTACTCGTTTGGTATGTTGACTTGGTCAACAAATTTCCCGTTTTCAATTCTGTTTTGATTATGTACAAGTAACTTATTTATGTAGAACTTTTTACAACAGTGAACTGTCACTGTGGGATACCCCACCTTGGAAATGTTGGACACAATGTACTATCTAACATTAGTTTCAAATTATTTGTACTAAAACAATGTACTATCACAGCACACCTTCAAGGTTTAGTGGAGTCTTGCACAGTGGCAAGAGCTGGTTTCACAGTATAAAGGGGGTAAACACAATATTAGGACGTGGTCATAATGTTATGCTTGGTTGGTGTATATGCACATTTACTTACATCCATTGAGAGAGAACGCATGCATTCACCACCTGCAAACATATAAATAAACTGTATGTTAATTCAAGATATATAGAAATACATGGCATTTAAATGCTCACATGTTTAAATTTTATTACTATTTTTATTAATCCTTATACCTAATTTAGGGGTGTGTGTGTTTCAGATTGATTGCTTTATCAAAGGTGAAGAGGGCTCGTGTTGAGGTGAGTTTGATTTTTTTTATTCCTAATAGACTAATGCGCTACTAAAATTGTATTGTACAACATTTCTCTCTAAATTATATTATCTATGAATACAATACTTTTACACAACAGTAGACAAAAAAAAAGAAAATTAAGATTTGGTCAACCCTAATGCTACATTTTTATCTCGTTTATCTCAACATTTAATTTCTGCTTAAACTTACTACTAAAGCTTTATTATTATTTTTGTGTGTGTAGGTGCAGAAGCTGTACCAGCAGGCACTTCTAAAGCTGCCACTCTGTGCCACCCTGTGGAAAGATGTAATTCCTTTTCTAACATGCATTTGCACACTCAATAATTATACACCAAGATATAAGGGGTTCACAGTTCTGCACTTTTATTAAATGCTTGAAACCAGGATCCTTCACTACGGCATGTGGAGCATATCGCAGATAACCTCTCGCAGTATTGCATGTTTTTAATATGTCTAATTCTGTAATACAGTTTTTGCCATATTGCGGCATTATATGTTGCTGAATTTCTGTAGGTTCACAACACCGACAAATCATCCGTGTTCGATCTCTTGTGCTGCTCTATAGCCACTGTAATGCACAGGAACACAGTCCTCCCACACGGTTTACTTGAAGCATGTGGATGCCCTAATTTTTGTGTCCATGCTTCACCTCTAAAACTGAGCTACACATAGCCTGGCATGCATGGCGTGTTGACAGCTAAGGTGCAATTCGCAACTTGGCTTGGGAGTAGAACTCTCCTCTTAATTTTTTTCAACTCATTATACAATGTCACCTCAGTAAATATAGCTTAAATATATTAACCATGTCCACCTTCATATGTATTAGGGACATAATAGTATGTTGTATTAGTCATGAACCATACAGTTGGGTACGCACAGAATACAACTACGGAATATGCAAAAAAATTAAATAAATAAATAAAAAAGCGCTGAGAGGTTAACGTGCTAACCACTAAGCCACCGCGCTGCCCCAGTACTGACCCAAGTAGTACAAAATATTATTGAAGGAAACAGTCTGCAAAGCCTGTTTAAAACATCATAGGAGAAATTATTGTCGCCTGGCAATTCAACCTCACCGTGGTGCCACATCTTACTCCATGTTGTTCACCACTGCTAAATGGTGGAAAGTTCTTCCTCACATAGTCCTTATGGCTATCACTTAGCATCTTTAAGAACCATCTAAACACATCTCTCCCACAAGTACTTGCTATGAAAAAATATTGTTAATGGTAGCTTTTTTTTATTTAGTCTTAATTACGGACTTGTTTTTTTTCTCTCCTTTGTAAGTCATTTTGGATAAAAGCATCTGCTAAATGAGTAAATGTAAATAAGATCTCATCAGCAAGGTTACATGCAATTTTTGTTAAAAGTCTTCAACAGTTATAAAGAACCAAGTCTGACGTATGAGATCACTTAAGTTTAATGTTTCCAGTTATGAGAAATTAGTTCTGCACATTGGCTTAAAGAAGTTTTTATATCATGGACAATAGCGTTATTTAGTCCAATTTTAAGGCCTTTTTTGTTTAGGAATTTCTTTGTGACCTTATCGACTATCTGTGGAGGGTTAAAATGGCCCTGAACTTTCTCCAGTTATACACATTCTGCCTGACTAGACTGTTGGAGGCCAAATTCTTTACCAATATTTCGTAACTTTTTCCAGCCTGCTAAGTATCAACATCTAATACAACTGCCTCAGAAATCTCTCTTGTTTGTGCCCTGATACACTTGGTGAGAAGTTTAGACATGAAATAATAATTTTAAATGACCTACGGTCATAAGGTTTACACGACTTAATGATGAAGTCTAATACTTTTCTCGTTTGATTTGATTCTTTTTATCCAATTTTAGAACATATTTGGATGGCGCTTAGGTTAAAGGTTTGCAAAAACTGAAAATTATTTCAAGGGGTTCACACACACACACACACACACACACAGCAGTATTAACTGTGCATTATGTGATTTAAAGATGCAAATCTACTGTCCCTGTGATGTGTAGATGTTTTTTTTTTTTTTTAATTAGGGCCTCCAGATTAACAAGTTGCAATTTGTGAAAAACGGAGGCAGCTTTCATTTAGACATTTTGTAGCTAAAGATAAATAGATAAAAATAATTATTTGTTCTTTAATAACTCAAGCCTTTTTTTTTTAGTACTTCTAACCTTATTTCCTTTTTAGGGATTTACCCCGACAACATGTAAAATGGAAAACTAGCCATTTTTTTTCTGTGCATTTGTGTTCTTGTGCTATTTTTGTGAGTGTTAATTGGTTTTGGTGTTTTTCTCTCCCTGTGTGTGTGTTTCTTTGTGATTTTTTATTTTTTTGTAGTGGCTTCTATTCGAGGCTGCAGCAGGAGGTAAAACTGACACACTGAATAAACTGGTAGTGCGATGTCAGACAGCGGGAGTGAGTCTGAGTGAAGCACTCAGTGTACACTCACCCAGTCCGGATCCACCTTAAAGTCTACAGTCACTCCCTAACCCCCTCATACCTTTGTGCCTTCCTGCACCTTTTCCCACATCACTTTGTCCCTCCCTTATACTCCCTCTCTCCCTCTCCCTCTTTTTCTCTCTCTTTCTTTCTCTCTGTCCCCCATGCACATGCCTTCCTCCCTATCTCACTCTGTGCGTGTGAATGTGTATGTGTGAAAGAGAGAGATGTCCTGATGAAGAACAGGAAGTCGTCTGTACGTAAGTATTTGGATCTGATCACATGATCACAGCTGCTCTCTCACTGCTTTACTATGTTCTGTTGATTTTATTTGATTTCCTTGGAGGTTGTTGGACTCTCAAAACCCCTTGTAGTCCTTCGTCCGCATCATGTGACAGTATTTTAAAGATGGCTTCCTTTAGATGGTAATTCAAGCAGTGGACCAGAGTGACTCTTAATTCTTGAGGTTCTTTTAAGGTTTTATTAAAAGAAAAAAAAAAAACTTTAAAGGGAAGAGGATTGAATATTGTTATCCTCCAGACTGTTACAGACCTCCCACATGCAAGACCAGAGCACATAAGAAGCACTGATACCAGATTAGCTCAAGTGTTTATGTGCAAAAAGGCTTTTTTTTTTTTTTTTTTTTCCCCTGTGTAAATTATCTAACAATTAAAGTATTCAGGACCGTGATTTTTCTACTGTCTGATTCTGTAACTAAAATGGTTAAATTAAACATATTTTATTACAAATTCTCTGTTTTGTCTTTTGTTCATAGCTTTGTGACACATTCAAGATTCAAGACATTTTTATTGTCATTAATATCACATGTGGTACATGAGATAAGAACGAAATTATGGGTCACGTACCCCGATTACCCTGTCATTTTAAAGTAATAATTTAAATTTTAAAGAAGAAAATGGGATTTTTTTTTTTAAATACAGTATATAGGTAAAATATGAAAATGTGAAATATAATAATAAACAGCTATAAATATATAATATACAACTACAATTATAAATATAAAATATTTTAACTATACATATAAATATATGTAGATACAGTATAGAAAATAAATTTATAAAATAAATTATATATATACACTATATATAAATGGTATACAATAGATATAGAATATAAAATATAAATATAGCAGCATATAAAATGTATATAAATAATACGTGAGATGAGATTAGGTATTTTGGTGGGGTGAGGATAACGTGTGAACGTCTTGTTAGATGGAGTTTAGCTTCTGCTATGAAGCTGTTCCTCAGTCTGTTTGTTCTACACTTAATGCTTCGCAGTCTCCTGCCTGAGGGGAGCAGAACAAAAAAGCGGGTGTGCTGGGTGAGTGGGGTCCTTCGTGATGCAGGAGGCCCGTTTCCTGCATCTAAAGGTGTGGTGGGGAGACTGACTCCAATAGTCCTCTGTGCAGCCTTCACCACCCTCTGCAGAGCTTTCCTGTCTGCATCAGAGCATGCAGAGCTTCCATGCCACACGTTGATGCTGGAGCACAAGACGCTTTCCACCACACATCTGTAGAAGGAGGTGAGCTCCCGAGTCCGGCTCTCCTCAGCCGTCTGAGGAAGTAGAGCCGCTGAAGTGCTTTCCTGACCAAGCTGGAAGTGTTGGTGCTCCAGGTGAGGTTGTTACTCAGGTGCACACCCAAGTACCTGTAGCTGGAGACCACTTCCACCGGAGATCCCCCAACGTGTAGAGGGGTGTGGGGGTGTTTGCCCCTTCTGAAGTCCACAATCATCTCCTTTGTCTTTTTAACATTGGTGCAGAGGTTGTTCTTTCTGCAGCAACCCTCCAGGTGTTCCACCTCCTGTCTGTACAAGGACTCATCACTGTCTGTGATACCTCCAACCACTCCTGTGTCATCTGTAAACTTCACAATATTACAGCTCGGATGGATAGGTGAGCAGTCATATGTTAACAGTGTAAACAGGAGAGGGCTCAGCACACAGCCCTGAGGGTTTTCATGGAGGAGGTGGTGGACCCAGTTGCAGAGGGAGGCACTCAGTCCAAGTAGTGATAGTTTATTAGTCAGGGTTTGAGGGATCATCGTGTTGACTGCAGATGCGAAGTCCACGAAGAGCACGGACATAGGAATCCTTCTGCTCCATGTGGGTGAGGGCGGTTTGGACCACAGAGGAAATGGCATCTTCTGTGGATCGGTTGTTTCTGTAAGCGTACTAATATGGGTCCACAGTGACGTAGATGATAGCCTTGATGTGGGTCATGACCATCAGCTCTCTTTGACCGAAAAATAAGAACCAACTAGAGGAATACAATCTCCTGAAATTATTGGAAAGGAAACAGCAATGCATTGGTGTTTGCTGTACACAAACATTTCAGTGTAGGATTAAAAGATGAATATAAGAATTTATGCTTTAGTTTTCTTGTTATTGTACATTTACACATTAAAAAAAACTTCTTAGCCAGTTACTGAAAATGGAAGACTTAAGACATAAGACATTAATGCAACAACTTGAATGCCAGCTGCCAAAGAAGTGACATTTTGTGCTTGACATTGGCAGTCTCAAGATATTAATGCAAATTAACACTTGATAATTACCTCAGCACAAAAAGACACTTGATTGTATGCACTGTAGTGATTAAAAAAAAAGTTTCAACAGTACTATTGTACTTATTAGCATTGCTCTCACTACAGATTTCCTGACCTGCTTTATGATGTATACAAAATCTGTAGACTATACTGTAAGACGGCATTACTGTCACAATTTTAGTTCACAAAGATGTTTGGATGAATAAAGTTCAGGTGGATGAAATTTCCAGTAAATCAAAGGAAATATCTAAGCGAAGCAAAAAAAAAAAAAATTGTAAAGTTGGTGGGATGAATGTAAAAAGAGACACTTGTATAATAAACAAAAATCTACAGAGCAGAGATAAGGAGGCACGGAGTTAATTATAAAGTATAAAAGCAGGCAAACATAACTCAGTATAATACAGAATGTGTGCGAGTGACATGTTCTCATCAGTGGTACAAGGGGAAACAAAAAAAAGAACTGGGGTAGTTATCGGCTTGTGGTTAAGGAAACAGTCTTGTGACCTGAAGGTCCAAGACTCAAGTACTATGACTGAAGTACCCTTGGGCAAGGCCAAAGTCCTATGGCTGCCCACCCACCGGGTGTGTGTCTTTTACTCGACAGATGAATTAAATGTGACACATTCCACTGTGTGTAAGCATTGCAGGCAAAATGGTTCACTTTTTTTAAAAAAAAAGGCTTTTAAAGTATTTAAAAAGCACATTAAATAAAATATGCAATTGGACGTTAATTCACATGTTCTGTTTTCGTAGACAACTACATAGTAACCATGCACGGAAGCATATTAGGCCAGAAAAATGTTAAAAAATTTGACATAGTGTCTTAAAACCGCCGGCTGGTTCCTTAAGCCTATGACTGTTCCAATTTGTAATCTAGACAAAATACATTTTCCATACAACTAACATCTTAAAAAAGCCTATAGTGTTCAAAGCCTGAACTCCGAAATAGCGAACCAAAGCGAGAGTGGCAAGGAAAAACTCCCTGATGGTGTTGTAAGAATCCTTTGGAGGACAACAATGTACACAGATTACAACATACAACATACTACAACATATTTCACTGTGCACAATATTACAGTCTGCATGTCGTGCAAAAAACATTGTTTAAATTTTTATCAATGGCACATTTTAGCGGCACAAGTTTTGGCAGGGGCGGCACGGTGGCTTAGTAGTTAGCACGTTCGCCTTTTAGTGCTGGAGATTTCAGATTCAAATTCCAGTCTGGGTGCAGTTTCCATGTTCTCCTTCTGTCCATATGGGTGTCCTCCCAAAGTCTAAAACTTGGATTAAAGGTAAATTTCTTGCTTAAAATTGCCCCTTATAGTTTGTGTGTGTCTGTGTGAGTGAGTGTGCCTAGTGATAGATTGGTGCCCTTTCCTGGGTGTATCTACCTAACATCCAAAAACTTCTCACCTGGATGGCCATGGGAAATCCGCCAGCATGACCCTAGTAAAGAATTACGCGGAAGATGAAGAAAAGGTTCATAGTAGGGGTGGCATGGTGGCTGAAGAGAAAGCTCTAAATTCTCAAGGATCCCGCTTTGGTATATAATCCTTAGGTGGGCCGTCCTTCTGTCTGGGTGAGTGTGAATTAACCTTCCATATTTGGTGGGGACATCCTGAACCCCCAGTCTTACTAATTCATTCATTCATTATCTTCCGCTTTATTCTCTATTAGTTCCCCATGCCCATCCAGGGGAGAACGTTTCGGACGCTGGGCAGATACACCCAGGACAGGGCGCCAATCTATCACTGGGAACACACTCACTCACACAAACACACTCTATATGGGGCAATTTCGAGAACTCATTTAACTTGATCCATGTTTTTGGACTGTGGGAGGAAACCGGAGAACCCGGAGGAAACCCACGCGGACACGGGGCGAACATGGAAACTCCACCCAGATGGGGATTCGAACTGAGAATCCCTAGCGCTGAGAGGCGAACGTGCTAACCACTAAGCCACCAGTCTCACTAATACATTTACCAAATGTTACCTGCCTCCTAAGTCTACAATTTTACAGCTCACCCTGCAACAGGACATTCCTACAATTATACACGCCCATCCTGCAAATGGACATTTCATCTGTTCCCCGGAACTATTCAAACCATCATGAATTACAACGTATTACTTCAAAGTATTACAAAAACATTACAGGTTACAGTACCAATTGGAAATGTTTTAAACGTAAGGTAATTATAACAATGAAAAATGTTTTAAAACAGTGTAGTGTGAATGTCAGAAGGATCTATTAGCCCCCGGGCATCTTCACTTCACTGAATTTACCCCTTTTTGCAAAAAGCTTGGACACCCCGGTTCACAAATACCTCTAATCTTCAGGAATATTAATATTACTAATATTTTCAGGAATAGTGGCAGGTAGGTGGCGGCAATGCGCATCGGAACGGTACGCTATACCTAGCTTTATATCGTAAAGAAGAAATCTGACCCCCCCCCCCATGTTAGTTTAACGCTATATACCCTTCACAACGTTTTGTGTTCATTAAGTACATTCTTGAAACGGAGTAATGGCGTTTGCTGGTCGTTTGCTTTTACGCACTGCAACATTAAATAAACGTAAGTATGTAAATGTAAAAACTTTTAAGGATTCATGTCGAATTTTTTCACGTTTACTGTCGCTTGTTCGGCCTATAATCCTTTCGAGCATGACTCCGTTTCGTAGCTGTTAAATAATATTAGCATAATATACATGTTGTATATTTTTTGTAGCTATGTGTTAAGCAAAAAGTACAATTAATGCGTTTTCGAAATCCAGGTCCATTTTAAAAACAACCTTTAAGTTCAGTTCAGTTAGCATCACGAGTTGTTTGTGGCAAATATTTATGTTTATTACCGTTGTATGTTTAACAGTGGTGAATTTATGTCGTTAATGTATGTATTTTTATAATCATCTGTCAGGTGACGGTTGTAAGTTGTCGTAAAATCCCACAGTGCTTGCATAGAAATTTTGACTCACTGCTAACTTCTCAGTAAAGAATGTCATCGTATAACGTGCATAATAATCCATTCGCTTGTTTAAGGAATAAACATTGCGGGACAGAAAAGTGACACTCTTCTTCTTCTTTCGGCGTTTTTACCTTTTATTGTTCAGGGCTTTGACTTTGGCACAGTGTTTTACGACAGATGCCCTTCCTGACACAAAAGGAAGAGTATGCCCTTCCTCACCCTCTACTGGGCCTAGGGACTCACAGATTATAGAGACAATTTAGAGCAGTCAGTTCACCTTAAATGCATGATTTTGGACTGTAATGGGAAACCAGAGAACCCGAAGGAATCCCATGCAGTTACCTGAGATCATGGAAACTCCACTCAGATTGGGATTCAAACCAGGAATCTCAAGTGCTGTGAGGCAAACGTGCTAACCACTAAGTCACCTGCCGCCCTACTAAAAAAAAAAAAAATTCTTTAACTACAAATGAGCTCTAAAAATTAACATATACATATATTAACATATATAACATTGAGGATGTATGTACATATGTTATGCCAGTATTATATGGCAGGGCTGTATATGGTCCAGGAGAAATAAATAAGACTCGCCCCCTTCACAACAATAGTATATATTTTTTTCTGTGCCCGTTGTGAAAACCAACAGTCAAAAACACTTGATAATACCATAATGCATAAGGTTACTTTTTTGGCTGGGATGTACACAATGCTAATGTGCAAAATAAGAAATAAGTGATCAGAGCTAACAAATTTGAAAACCATACCCACAAAAACCAAAGTGACATTGCATCCACACAGCCCAAATGCCTCCCACCAACATCCCGTTTTCTGTCCTTCTTGGGGCCATTGGCCGATTCGTCAACACAGTATCACAGTTTTTTTTTTGTTTGTGTGTATGTGTACACTTTACTAACATGTACTCCATTTCTTTACAGTTCTTATCAGAAATGCTTTTACAGCCAGCAAACCGGATCCCTCCAATCCAAATATGTTTCGAGTTGGGCTAGCATTTGCAAGCACAGCCCTTCTTTGGGCACTGGTAATTATGCTTTATTAATATATAGTCTATGTGTATACGCACTCATAATCCACTTTATGAGTACATGTGCTCATTTCTGCACTTCTTATTAGTTTTGGTTACCTCACAGATACATTTTGTACATGCAATTACAGACTGTAGTCTATTTGTTTCACTGTTCCTTGTCAGTGCCAGTTAAATTACATTACATTTGATAAATTGGCAGACGCTTTTATCCAAAGTGACTTACAAGTATCCCAACTTGATGTTTGGGGTCAGAACACAGGGTTACATACAGAATTCCTTGAGCAATGAGGGATAAGGGCATTGCTCAAGGGCCCATATTGGTAATTGAACCCACAACCCTTTGATTTGTAAGCCCAACACAATAACCACTGAGTTACTACATCATGCTGCTATTCTGTTCCTTATTAGTCAGTACCTCCAAATAGAAGGTATTATTTGGTGTGGATGATTTTTACCTCCGCTATTGGACTATTTACATCTATATCAAAAGTGGAACGAATTAAATGGACAATAAGTCTAGAAGCAATTATCTATCTATCTAGTGTGTGTAATGTGTGTGCATGCATATATACACACACACATACACACACACACACAAACACACACAGTACAAATGTGTATGTGTGTATGTCATATATAAATAAATCAATCAATAAATCATTTCCTTTTAGCTTTTCAAGCAGCACAGGATTGACATTCAGGATTACAAATCACGAAATGGACTTCTATAACATCACAATTAGGTAAGTGGAGCTGATAAAATATTAAAGTTGTGTGTGTGGTTCACACAATATGGACCTCAAGGTTCTGTACCAGTTCAGTGTGGGGGGTGTAATTTTTATTGTCTTTATTGTCAGATCACATCTTGTGGCTCGTCGATTGTATTGGGCTGTTTTTTGTTTTAAATAATATATATAATTCTTATCAGAGTTTTCGCCATATTGTGACATTTGCGCTATACATGTTGCTAAATTTCTGTAGGTTTAAGAGTTTCGAAAGTGTTTAATAGCATATGAAGTGTTTATACGAGAGCGAAAAAGTATTATGAAGCCCTTAACATGTATATAAATAATAAAATGATTATAACTGGAATGCAACTCCCATGATTTGTGAGAGGTTACTGTACATGCTCATTGCTTCAGTAATGGATTTGTTCTCATCTCAGGAGCAGTAATGGATTTGTTCTCATCTCAGGATTAAGCATGCACAGATGTTACTCTTGAAAAAAAAATAGCGGGTTAAGTCAAATTACTGTAAAAAGTAGCGGAGTTTAATTGTTATCGATGTGGATGATTTTGCCCAATATGCGTTAGTATATTCTATATGTTTTCACAAACATACCTCACAACTACTACACAACATCGACAAACCTTCGGTGTTCAATCTACCCGCACTGCTCCAGTACTGCTGTAAATCACACAGTCCCACACTTCTCCCACATGGTTGAAGCAGCGTGTGTAATTTGTATGTATGGATTCCACTCACGGTACATGCTCCACCTATAAACTGAGCTACATTTAGCATGTCATGCTTAATGGGGTCTTCATTCATTCATTCATTCATTATCTTCTGCTTTATCCCCATGCCCATCCAGGGCGCTGGGCAGATACACCCAGGACAGGGCGCCAATCTATCACTCACACACACAGACACGCACACAAACACACTCTATATGGGGCAATTTGGAAAACTCAATTGACTTGATCCATGTTTTTGGACTGTGGGAGGAAACCGGAGAATCCGGAGGAAACCCACGCGGACACGGGGAGAACATGGAAAATCCCCCCAGATGGGGATTCGAACCGGGAATCCCTAGTGCTGAGAGGCGAATGTGCTAACCACTAAGCCCTAGCAGGGTCTACAGCTAAGCTTTATTTACTCCTTGTGTTTTTATTTTATTATCATTTTTTTTGTGTCTTTGCGTCTTCTCTACCATTTGTATTCTGCCTGTGAAGGCACTTACGAACCACAGGGGTGTACCATTAAACCTCTTGTGTGTGGTTGTGTATACATGGGTGTGTAATAAATATTTAAACACATGAGTGGGAGTAAGAAGTAATCCAAAATTATATCACGATAAAAAAAATGAAGACAACTGTAAAACAGAAACTAATTTAATGAGTATTTCTATGATGATACATTTGAGTCCCCCATTATGTGTCATGTTAAAACAAGCAATGAAAAAACGAATTAATTTTTTTTCTCTTTGCAGGAAACATATCCATCTTCAAAAGTTCCTTATGTTTTTTGGGACACCACTAATTGATGTAATGTATAATAAACATTGATATGTATTACTTTGTAGTGAATAATTTATTTTTACAATATAAATCTGAGATGTACACTGTGTGCAAAATTATTATGCAAGTGAGTGTTTTGACCATGCATAATCATTAGGGGGTTATGGGTTTAGTGGTTTGCACATTCTCCTCTTAGCACTGGGGATCCAGGTTCGAATCCCGATCTGGGTGGAGTTTTCATGTTCTCCCTGGTTTCGCTTTGGTTTTCTCCAGGTTCTCTGGTTTCCTCCCACCGTCCAAAAACATGGATTCAATGTAAATTAGCTGCACTGAATTGTCCCTATATGGTCTGTGTGTGTGGCTAAGTAAGTTGTGCACAGTGAATTGCGCGCTGTTCTGGTTGTATCTGCTCAGAGCCCAAAAAGTTCTCCGCCGGATGGGCATGGGGACCCAACCCCCATGACCCCACCATCAGATTAAGCAGAAGATGGATAGATAATTATTAGACAGCCTTTTTCTTTAGGCATAATGGGCCAAAATAGAGATTTAACTGATTTTAAAAGTCGAAAAAGGGATGCAGCACTCAAAAAATTTGCTAAGATTTTGGGGTGTGATAACAACCATCAAAATGTGAAGTTTCAAATAATCAACAAGGTAGCAGGAAAGATATGGGGGGTGGATGCAAATCAATTGGTAAGGATTTGAGAAGAATCAAGCAATAAGATGGCAAGATCTGATTATTCCAGTTCTGTCATATTGAACCTATATACTGTATATATTTCTACATATTAATATTTCTACCTGGTGTACCTAGAAGTGGACCCTAGTAGAGTAATTAAGTGTGAGATAATAAATGGATGAATGAATAATTTTTCCAGGTGCTAGATGCTACTAGACTTACTAGAGTTATGAGTATTTACAAAATATCTACTGCTGAGTATTTAAAAAACAAAATTGTATGAATGTTCAAATACACTGAACTGGGCTACAAAATATAAAGAAGGAAAGGACAAAAAAACATATTTTTAATTTCGTTATGGGTCTTTTTTTTAGTAAATTATTGCAATTTCTATATAAATTCTCAGTTTTGTGTTGCTAGCACCTGATAAACCAATCGATGTGATGTCCTTGTTCAGTTCGCTTATTCAGAATGAAGAAAAAAGAGCTAACTTCAGCCGTTGAAAAAGACTTGAGACTGGAATAAGAAACCAAACGAAGGGGTGAGCCAACTTCAGCCTCGTCAATAACGGAAGATAAAAACTATACGTGTGTGCCCATTTGTGTATATCGCATGGCAGTTGCTGTGCTGCAGACCGCAAATCATACGTCGCAAGCCCTGTGTGGGCTGGTCGAGGAATATTATTAAGGACGTTATCCACCCAAATCATGGACTTTTCAGCCTTTTTCCATCTGGTAGGCCTCACAGAAGCCTCCTTTTCCGCACAAGCAGACTCAGGAAAAAGTTTTTGTCCGGAGACGGTTATCCTCTTGAACGCTACACAAAAACTCTTTGCACAACCAATACTTTGCACCTTCTGTACTGTAATTCTCTTTATATCATGTCCATATTAGGTATATATTATGTTACTATTAGATCATGTCCAGGGGCGGCACGGTGGCTTAGTGGTTAGCACGTTCGCCTCTCAGCGCTAGGGATTCCTGGTTCGAATCCCCATCTGGGTGGAGTTTCCATGTTCTCCCCGTGTCTGCGTGGATTTCCTCTGGGTTCTCCGGTGTCCTCCCACAGTCCAAAAACATGGATCAAGTCAATTGAATTCTCCAAATTGCCACATATAGAGTGTGTCTGTGTGAGTGAGTGTGTGCCCAGCGATGGATTGGCGCCCTGTCCTGGGTCTGTCTGCCCAGCGCCCAAGATGTTCTCCCCTTAATGGGCATGGGGAACCCCACTGCAACCCTAATAGAGGATAAAGCGGGAGATAATGAATGAATCAATCAATATGTCCATATTATGTGTTAAGTTTCTTAAAAAACGGTCAGAAGTTGGCGGTTTCGTTCCAAAATAATGCGTTTTACTGAATAGACAGTGTAAAATATTATTCATTAATTCATTCATTATCTTCCGCTTTATCCTATATTAGGATCGCAGGGGGGTTTCCCATGGGCAGATAGACCCAGGACAGGGTGCCAATCTATCGCTGGGCACAGACACGCACACAAACACACTTTACATGGGGCAATTTGGAGAACTAATTTGGAGAACTCAGTTGACTTGATCCATGTTTTTGGACTGTGGGAGGAAACCAGAGAACCTGGAGGAAACCCACGCGGACATGGGGAGAACATGGAAACTCCACCCAGATGGGGATTCGAATCAGGAATCCCTAGTGCTGAGAGGCGAACGTGCTAACCACTAAGCCGCCGTGTAAAATATCAAACAATGAAAAATATGGACGATAGCAACTCGTTGCTATCCCCCGAGAACTCTGCCCGAAGTCCTCTAGTTCGTCCATTTAAGTCCTTCAGGAAGGCGTGACCTGCTTCTACTGTGTGTGCGCCTCCCTCCAGACAACAGTCTTTTTTTTCATGTGTACATTGGCCAAAACATCTCTATCTTCTAAACCAGGGGTGCCCACACTTTTCTGGCCCGAGATCTACTTTTTCCTTAGACGAGTCATCTAGATCTACCGGGGTTAATCTCTTTTTTCAAGCTTTTATAATGAATCCTGTTAACACACATGTTAGTATTGTCGAATCTGTTAGAATTGCTATTTTATTAAACACATTCCAGCACATAGCATGGAGAAAACCTGATTTTAGTACACCCAAACCACCAAACACACAGTATACAGCACAAATGTAAAACAATCACTGTAACCATTCTCCTCTTAGCACTGGGGATCCAGGTTCGAATCCCGATCTGGGTGGAGTTTTCATGTTCTCCCTGGTTTAACTTCGGTTTTCTCCAGGTTCTCCGGTTTCCTCCCACCGTCCAAAAACATGGATTCATTGAAAACTAGCTGCTCTGAATTGTCCCTATATGGTCTGTGTGTGTGACTAAGTAAGTTGTGCACAGTGATTTGCACACTGTTCTGGTTGTATCTGCTCAGAGCCCAAAAAGTTTCCAAAAAGGACCCAAACCCCATGACCCCACCATCAGATTAAGCGGAAGACGGATAGATAATTATAAGACAGCCTTTTTCTTTAGGTATAATGGGCCAAAATAGAGATTTAACTGATTTTAAAAGTCGAAAAAGGGATGCAGCACTCGAAAAATTTGCTAAGATTTTGGGGTGTGATAACAACCATCAAAACGTGAAGTTTTAAATAATCAACAAGGTAGCAGAAAAGATATTAGGGGGGGATGCAAATCAATTGGTAAGGATTTGAGAAGAATCAAGCAAATGATCATCCAGGGGAGAACGTTTCGGGCGCTGGGCAGATACACCCAGGACAGGATGCCAATCTATCGCTGGGCACACACTCACTCACACAGACAAACTCTACATGGGGTATTTTGGAGAACTCAATGGACTTGATCCATGTTTTTGGACTGTGGGGGGATTTTTTTTTTATTTGGGAGGCAATGCTTCTGATTTAGGCACGGAGGCGGGTTTTGGGAACGGCGAGAGAGACGGGGGTTGGGGCAGACTGATTGCTTGCACAGAGATAGAGATTCAGATCCAAAATGAATCACATTGTGTGTGAATATGTGCGCGTGTGTGTATAAGCGCTTCAGATACTGTGCTATAAAAAAGAGCTGATACGTGATAAACGCTGATACGTGATAAAAAAAATTTCAAACCTCCATCGCGATCAACCTGACACACCTTCGCGATCGACAGATCGACGTATTGGGCTCCACTGTTCTAACCCATCTGGTCCTGCTTTCTGCCCCCCTCAGGGGTATGAATTTATGACAGGTTCTTGTTGACTGTCCCATTATTCAAACATCTCCGCTCACCCTGCAATCGGACATTCATACTCTTTCCCATGCTCATCCATCAAATAGTCATTTTCTTTGTTCCCTGAATTATTCAACTCATCATGAGTTTTAATTTACATTATTACTTTTACTAAATTACTTAAAAGTATTATAAAAACCTTACAATTGTATATATTATGTTCATATTATATCATGTTCATATTATGTATATACGAACAAACGTTTTTGACACAATATAAAGGTTGTAGTGTGTTCTCTATTCCGTAGTAATTTATAAAATGCAATTGAAATAGTTTTAGGGCTTTGATTGGCAGTGGGAGGCCGTGCAAAAAGCGAATGTCTGCCGAATGTCGAATATCAAACTAACTTTACCGACGTTACATCTGTACACTTCGCTTCTCAATGCACCGGTCACTGTTATAAATGCACTTTATGTAAATAATGTATATATTGCACTTCTGCATAGATGCTAACTACATTTCATTGGCCCTGTACTTGTACTCTGCACAATGACAATAAAGTTGAATCTATTCATTCATTCATTCATTCATTATCTCCCGCTTATCCTCTATTAGGGTTGTGGTGGGTTCCCCATGCCCATCCAGGGGAAAACGTCTCGGGCGCTGGGCAGATAGACCCAGGACAGGGCGCCAATCCATCGCTGGGCACACACTCACTCACCCAGACACACACTATAGGGGGGAATTTGGAGAATTCAATTTACCTTGTATCCATGTTTTTGGACTGTGGGAGGAAACCGGAGAACCCGGAGGAAACCCACGCAGACACGGGGAGAACATGGAAACTCCACCCAGATGGGGATTCTAGCGCTGAGAGGCGAACGTGCTAACCACTAAGCCACCGTGCCGCCCAAGTTGAATCTAATCTAATCTAAAATTTTGTGGATGGTCTGTAATAGGACTAAAAAGGGCGTGGGAAATGACGTCATGTGCCTGAACTGTGGTGACGTGCAGAGCAGGTTTGTCAGTGTAAGCTTCTGTTAGTCGTCAGTTGATCGAGGCCCTGATGTCAAATGCATTTTGGGTTTTAGTTTTGCGGTTTATTGCAATTTAAGGCGCGTATTTTTAGCATTTCTGGTTTCGGGTTAAACAAACTGTGACGTCACTGTAAGCGACTTTTCACATTGTTGAGATAATGCTTCATTTACCTTGCTAGCTAACATATCTTGAAGATAGCATAACCGCTCGCTAGAAATTGGCGGTTGCAACGTATATTTAACCCAGTGGTCAGGCACTGCAGCGTAACGAGAACTCGGCAGTAAGTACTGGCGCAAATGTTTCTTTTAACAGTCACTTAAAATATTTTTTTTCTTAAGCTTTTGGTTAAAAAAAATAGCTAACGTTAGCTTTAGCTGTCACTGGCCTACGACTGTCCACAACCGTTTACTGCACTTCTGTCAGTTGGATGTTTACATAGTAACATATTCAGTAAAAATAATCTCTCCGAGTAAAATGCAACAAACATTTTAACTTGGTGGGTATTGGGTGTTCATAAATTGCCCTATAAAATAAAGCATTCTTTACACTAACAACACAAAAATGAAACACAAACCCTTATTGGCTGCATTAAAACGAAGAGAGTATTTATTCGAAGCGTTCCATGGCATTTAGAAAAAAACACTTTGGAACCAAAAAATAAAATTAAAATATGCACTGCTTAGGTAGGCAGTTACAACTATTCTTCATCATATCACACAATACACTGCTTGTGCGATCAACAGCTGGTCCGAAGCTCTTTGATGTGTGTGGTTCAGAGTTGACCTAAGGGATCCCATGGTCTGTACGACAATCTAACGTTGTCCCTATCAAATATCTTGCGTTATGGTCCTAGAACCCTTGGTTGTGGCTAAATTAGGTCCTTTTTGTGTGAAGTCCATATGTAACCCCTGTATTTGCAGGGATTCTGTGTTTCTCTCACATTCCAAAGACAAGGTAAAATAAAGCTATAAATCGCTTCTTTGTTTGTATTCCTTGTAACTGTTTCTGTTAAAAAGGGACATCGATGTTGTGCACTAGTCAGTAAGCTATGCAAAGTAAATCTATACAACAATTAATTTAGCAAGTAATAATAGTAACATTATAACTTTTAGACTAGCGATTATCAACTGCGGCTCCTGGACATATTCTGGATGGGTCAAGGACAGTGTGTAAAAAAAAAAAAAAAAAAAAGTAGATTTAAAAAAAAAAAATTGGTTTGTTTAAAAAAAAAATTGGTAATCGTCTTTATCTTAAAAAACAATAGATAGAGAGAAGCACACTTTTGCAGTGGTAACTACTATTAGTTTTCTGGCTACCCTTCTCTTTAAATTTGTAATGTTTGGAGGCAAGATGGTGTTGTGCAAATATAGCTATAAACATTTGAAATGTGGATTTTCTGTTTCTTAAAAATGCTTTTGATTTCACTTTGCATGCATGTGGATGTTTTAATGTGTTTTTGAAGGGTATTTTTTTTGTTTGGTTTGTTGAGAACCCCTGCTTTAAACAACCTGCATTTTAAAGTATTAAATATAGTTACACAGAATTAAACATATTAGGTTCTGAACTTATTTATTAACTACAAAATATTATAAAGGTGATTTTTGGAAAACCTCATTAATTTAACATGTGAATTAGGGGTGTAAATCGGAAACCTTCATGACGTTTTCATTCGATATCGATATTTCAAGCCAATGATTTGATTTAATTTCAATACTTAACAAGGGAGTTTTGAAAACCAAAATAAATAAAAGACTGGTATAGACCGCTAAATTCATACTTTCATTTTGTATTCAGCAACGTAGTGATTATATTCGACTAATCTGTATTGAAATAAAATGTAATGTGTCGTGTATAAAATGTGTTGTTCTGCATTGCAGAGTGGTATTAGTACATTTTATGTAGTTGTTATAACTAGCTACATTAGTGCTGAAATAGTGGGTCGTTGTAGTATAACATTTTAAATTGTTGTAGTTTGTTAGTTAAAATTTAGTTGAAGTTAAAATTGTTGTATAATTATATTACTGTTTATGACTTGTAGTCATCACTGAAGGACTCACCAAAATAAGATCTGTTGTGAAGAATGCAAAACACATTCACTTTGGGTTTGAAAAAAAAAAACACAAAAAAAAAACTTGCAGGACAACTTACTTACAATTCACAACTACAAGCTGTGAAGACTGTATGGGCATGGTAATTTAGTAGTTAGGCTGTTGGGCTATCAATCTAAAGGTTGTGGGTTAAATCCCAGGTCCACTGAATTACCTATGTGGGTCCTTAAGCATGTCCCTTGACCATAATTGCTCCAGGGATGCTGTGGCCAACTCTGTGGTCGCTCTGTATAAAAGTGTCTGCTAAATGACTAAGTGAAATGTAAATGTAATGTAATGATGTAACTACTGGTACTTTAAATATAAATTATTTAAAATTTTGGACTGTTTCATATCATTTCTATAAAAAAGGTAACATTAAGCTTTCTCTAATAACAATTCTTGTCCTTCTGTTAGGATTGTTGAAATCGTGGAGCAGACCTGTTGGCTATAGTGTGACTGAGGAATGAGTCATGACCTCAGTGGTTGTAATAGACGGTGGAGGGAATGTGCTAGAGTATGTCACTGGAGATGAAGAATTACAACAGGTATAAAACATATTTCCAAACATTCTTTGCTTAATATCTTGAGTAGGACTGTGAAACCACACACACATATATATATATATATATATATATACACATTGCTAAAATAATAAAGGGAACACTCAAGTAACATGCTAGATTTGAATGAATGAAATATTCTTATTGAATACTTTATTATGTACAAAGTTGAATGTGCTGACAACAAAATCACACAAAAATCATTAATGAAAATCAAATTTATTAACTAATATAGGCCTGGATTGGGAGTCACACACAAAATTAAAGTGAAAAAACACACTACAGGCTGATCCAACTTTGATGTAATGTCCTTAAAACAAATCAAATGAGACTCAGTATTGTGTGTGGCCTCCACGTGCCTGTAAGACCTCTCTACAACACCTGGGCATGCCCCTGATGAGATGGCGGCTGGTCTCCTGAGGGATCTCCTCCCCGACCTGGATTAAAGCATCTGCCAACTCCTGGACAGTCTGTGGTGCAACGTGACGTTGGTGGATGGAGTGAGACATGATGTCCCAGATGTGCTCAATTGGATTCAGGTCTGGGAACGGGCGGGCCAATCCTGAGCTTCAATGCCTTTATCTTGCAGAAACTGCTGACACAGTCCAGCCACATGAGTAGAGTCCGCCTCACGCTACCACGATTGTGAAAGCACCACCAACATTCAAAAGTGACCAAAACATCAGCCAGAAAGCACCGGTACTGAGAAGTGAATTGTGGTCCACCTTCAGAAACACTGCTTTATTGAGTGTGTCTTGCTAATTGCCAATAATTTCCACCTGTTGTCTATTCCATTTGCACAACAGCATGTGAAATTGATTGTCAATCAGTGTTGCGTCCTAAGTGGTGAGTTTGATTTACTTGGAGTTATATTGTGTTGTTTAAGTGTTGGCAGCCTGACTGCCATTAGGTACAGAGATGAGATCATTAGACCCCTTTTGAGACCATGGTGCGATTGGCCCTGAGTTCCACTAATGCAGGACAATGCTAGACCTCATGTGGCTGGAGTGTGTCAGCAGTTCCTGCAAGATGAAGGCATTGAAGCTCAGGATTGGCCCACCCGTTCCCAGACCAGAATCCAGGCGTTGTAGGGAGGTCATACAGGCACGTGAAGGCCACACACATTACTGAGTCTCATTTTGACTTGTTTTAAGGACATTATATCAAAGTTGGATCAGCCTGTAGTGTGTTTTTTCACTTTAATTTTGTGTGTGCTTCCAAATCCAGGCCTCGATTGGTTAATTAATTTGATTTTCATTGATGATTTTTGTGTGATTTTCTTTTCAGTACATTAAACTTTGTACAGAACAAAGTATTCAATAAGAATATTTCATTCATTTAGATCTAGAATGAGTTTGAGTGTTCCCTTTTTGGGCAGTATGCACTATACATACATATATATATATATATATATATATATATATATATATATATATATATATATATATATATATACACTCACGGGCCACTTTATTAGGTACACCATTCTAGTAACGGGTTGGACCCCCTTTTGCCTTCCGAACTGCCTCAATTCTTCGTGGCATAGATTCAACTAGGTGCTGGAAGCATTCCTCAGAGAGTTTGGTCCATATTGACATGATGGCATCACACAATTGCCGCAGATTTGTCGGCTGCACATCCATGATGCGAATCCCCTGTTCCATCACATTCCAAAGATGCTCTATTGGATTGAGATCTGGTGACTGTGGAGGCCATTTGAGTACAGTGAACTCATTGTCATGTTCAAGAAACCAGTCTGAGATGATTCCAGCTTTATGACATGGCGTATTATCCTGCTGAAAGTAGCCATCAGATGTTGGGTACATTGTGGTCATAAAGGGATGGACATGGTCAGCAACGATACTCCGGTAGGCTGAGGCGTTGCAACGATGCTCAATTGGTACCAAGGGGCCCAAAGGGTGCCAAGAAAATATTCCCCACACCATGACACCACCACCACCAGCCTGAACCGTTGATACAAGGCAGGATGGATCCATGCTTTCATGTTGTTGACGCCAAATTCTGACCCTACCATCCGAATGTCGCAGCAGAAATCGAGACTCATCAGACCAGGTAACGTTTTTCCAATCTTCTATTGTCCAATTTCGATGAGCTTGTGCAAGTTGTAGCCTCAGTTTCCTGTTCTTAGCTGAAAGGAGTGGCACCCGGTGTGGTCTTCTGCTGCTGTAGCCCATCTGCCTCAAAGTTCGACGTACTGTGCGTTCAGAGATGCTCTTCTGCCTACCTTGGTTGTAACGGGTGGCTATTTGAGTCACTGTTGCCTTTCTATCAGCTCGAACCAGTCTGGCCATTCTCCTCTGACCTCTGGCATTAACAAGGCATTTCCGCCCACAGAACTGCCGCTCACTGGATGTTTTTTCTTTTTCGGACCATTCTCTGTAAACCCTAGAGATGGTTGTGCGTGAAAATCCCAGTAGATCAGCAGTTTCTGAAATACTCAGACCAGCCCTTCTGGCACCAACAACCATACCACGTTCAAAGGCACTCAAATCACCTTTTTTTCCATACTGATGCTCGGTTTGAACTACAGGAGATTGTCTTGACCATGTCTACATGCCTAAATGCACTGAGTTGCCGCCATGTGATTGGCTGATTAGAAATTAAGTGTTAATGTGCAGTTGGACAGGTGTACCTAATAAAGTGGCCGGTGAGTGTATATATATATATATATATATATATATATATATATATAGGGTGCGGTAGCTCAGTGGTTAGGGCATTCGTCTATCAATCTAGTCCGAGGCCCTTAACCCTCAATGCTCTAAGGATGTTGTGAATAACCCTGGGCTCACCTTGTATGTCGCTTTGTATAAAAGCGTCTGCTAAATGACCAAATGTAAATATATATATATATATATATATATATATATATATATATAAAAATATAAATTGTTACACAAATAATTACAATTTTATTATACATTTAAATAAAATATTTCATATAGCAAGAAAAAAAATTCTATTAAGTCTCTTAATTGAGCATACTGATTCAAAGTAATTTTAAATTTTAGATTCAAAGGTTACAAATACCAAAATTATAAATGTTGAGATATAATAGCTTAAAGTATGTACAACCCCTGGCAAAAAGAATGGAATCACCAGTCTTGGGTGGGCACTCATTCAGACATTTCATTCTGTACAACAAACTCAGATCAAAAACATGATACAATAATAAGGTCATTCCAAAGTGCAACTTCTTGGCTTTCAGGAACACTCGAAGAAATTAAGAGAAAACATTGTGGAAGTCAGTGAATGTTACTTTTATTGAGCAAGCACAGGAGAAAAAATATGGAATCACTCAATTCTGAGGAAAAAATATGAAATCATGGAAGACAGATAAACAAAAGAACATTCAAAATACATCACTAGTATTTAGTTGCACCACCCTTTGGCTTTTATAACGGCTTGCAGTCTCTGTGGCATTGACTTGATGAGTGACAAACAGTATTCTTCATCAATATGGTGCCAACTCTCTTTGATAGCAGTTGCCAGATCAGCTTTTCAGGTTGGAGCCTTTTTGTAGACCATTTTTTTCAGTTTCCTCCAAAGGGTTTCTATTTGGTTGAGATCTGAAATCGACTGAATGTGTCTTTCTCCAAGGAATGTCTTCACTGTTTTTGCCCTATGGCATGATGCATTGTCATCTTGGAAAATTATTTCATCATCTCCAAACATCTGTTCAATAGAAGAGATGAGAAAACTGTCCAAAATGTCAATGTAAACTTGTGCATTGATGAAAGAATTAACCATGTCCCCAGTACCTTTGTCTGACATGCAGCCACATATCAAGGACTGTGGAAATTTGGTTGTTTTCTTCAGGCACTCATCTTCACAAATCTCACTGGAACGGCACCAAACAAAAATTCCAGCATCATCACCTTTTCCAATGCAGATTCTTGAATCATCACTGAAGATAACTTTCATTCAGTTATTCACAGTCCATGATTGCCTCTCCTTAGCCCATTGCAGTCTTGTTCTTTTCTGTTTAGGTGTCAATGATGGTTTATCTTTTAGCTTTCCTGTATTGAAATCCCATTTCCTTTAGGCGATTTTTTTTACGGTTCGGTCACATACATTGGCTCCAGCTTCCTTCTGTTTATGCTTTATCTGTTAACACTGTGTGCAGAATTATTATCATATAAGTTGTATTTTAGAGGATTCTTTTTATAATTGAATAACAACTATGTCCTCAATTATTTCAAAAGACTCATAAATATCAAAGCTTAATATTTTTAGAAGTTGGAGTGGTTTTTTTTTTTTTTTTAATTTTTTTAGATTTGGCTATTTTAGGAGGATATGTGTTTGTGCAGGTAACTATTATTGTGCAGAATTATTAGGCTTAATAATTACCTTAATTATTACTTACGTAATAAAAACCAAATATATACCCATTTCACTTGTTTATTTTCACCAGGTAAACCAATATAACAGAAAATGAAGAGATAAACATTTCTGACATTTAAAAACAAAACCAAAAACAAATCAGTGACCAATATAGCCACCTTTCTTTACTATGAAACTCAAAAGCCTTCCATCCATAGATTCTGTGAAATGCTTGATCTGTTTATGATCAATATTGCATGCAGCAGCCACCACAGCCTCCCAGACACTGTTCAGAGAGCTGTACTGTTTTCCCTCCCTGTAGATCTCACATTTTATGAGGGACCACAGGTTCTCTATGAGGTTTAGATCAGGTGAACAAGGGGGCCATGTCATTATTTTTTCTTTTTTTAGACCTTTGCTGGCCAGATGTGGAGTATTTGGATGCATGTGATGGAGCATTGTCCGTCATGAAAATCATGTTTCTCTTGAAGGATACCGACTACTTCCTGTACCACTGCTTGAAGAAGGTGTCTTCCAGAAACTGGCAATAGGTCTGGGAATTGAGCTTTACTCCATCTTCAACCCAAAAAGGTCCCACAAGTTCATGGGTATCATCTTTGAAGATACCAGCCCATACCAGTACCCCAACTCCACCTTGCTGTCGTCTGAGACTGCCTTTTACTGATCAAGCCTCGGGCCCATCCATCTGGCTCATTAAGAGTCACTCTCATTTTATCAGTCCATAAAACCTTTGAAAAATCTGTTAAGATTTTAGGATTTTTTTTTCTTGGCCGAGTCTTTACGGATTTATTTTATGTTTCTTGTTCAAAAGTGGTCGTTTTTCAGCCTTCCTTACCTTGGCCATGTCCCTGAGTATCGCACAACTTGTGCTTTTTGATACTCCAGTAATGTTGCAGTTCTGAAATATGGCTAAACTGGTGGCTAATGGCATCTTGGTAGCTTTACTCTTGATTTTCCTCAATTCATGGAATGTTATTTTGTGCATTTTTGTTTTCAACACGCTTCTTATAACCCTGTTGGCTATTTGCCATGAAACTTGATTGTTCACTGATTACGCTTCAAAATTTTGGCAATTTCAAGACTGCTGCATCCCTCTGTAAGACATCTCATAATTTTGAACTTTTCAGAATCCGTCAAATCTCCCTTCTGACCCATTTTGCCAACGAAAAGGAAGTTGCATAACAATTAAGCACACCTTATATAGGGTGTTTCTGTCATTAGACCGCATCCCTCCTTACAGAGATGCACATCACCAGATTTACTTAATTGGTAGTTGGATTTCAAGCCTATACAGCTTGGAGTAGGACAACATGTATAAAAATGATGTGATCAAAATACTAATTTGCCTAATAATTCTGCACACGATGTAATTGTACATTTACTTTGTTTACACAATGTTTTTTTTTTAATTTCTTTAAGTTTTTTCTGAAAGCCAACAAGTTGCACTTTGGAATGACCTTATTATTGCATCATGTTTTTTGATCTGAGTTTGTTCTACAGAATAAAATGTCTGAGTGCTCATCCAAGACTGGTGATTCCAATACTTTTTGCCAGGGGTTATACAATAAACTAGGAAGGCAAATAGTAATTGGTAAGTACAATGATAAAATTGTACTCAACACGTCTATCCAACCATTATCTTCTACTTTATCCTCTGTTAGGGTTGTGGGGAGTTCGTCTTAAGCGCTGGACAGATACACCCAGGACAGGGCACCAATCCATCCCTTTGGCACACACTCACTCACTGCAATTTGCAGGATTCAATTGACTTGATCCATGTTTTCGGACTGTGGGAGGATACCGGAGAACCCGGAGTAAAACCATGTGGACACAGGGAGGACATGGAAACTCCACCCAGATTGGGATTCGAACCGGGAAACCCTAGCGCTAAAAGGCGAACGTGCTAAACACTAAGCCACCGTGCCCCACGCCCACTGTACTCAACACATTAAACAATAAATTCCGTAGATGCTTCGAGTCCATTTTAAAAATGAACCTCTGTTCGACTGAGTTCATTAATATTTGAAATGTTACTTTGTGTATATTTTGTGCAGTTTTTGTGTATATTTATACATTTTCCACTGTAGAGTGTTCTCCTGTGCAGTTTAAAGTTTCTGCCTATTTTAGTTTGTTTACGCAGTTGCACATTTCTAAGGTCAGTGCAGGTCTTATTTCAGATATTCAGTAGCAAACTTTATTTTTAAATATTTTATATTCTAACACTTAAATTACAATAATAAAGTAATACTAAACTAAAGTAAAAGCAAAAAAACTGTAATATGTAAATACAGCTATATAGACTTCTATCGCCTATATGGGGCACTTAAAACAATACAAATATAATATAAAAAGGTCTAATTTTCACAGTTCTACAATATTTTTCTATTGTCTCCATCTGCTCAGAACTGTCACTTTCTTAGGAGCCCTGATAAACATTTCTGGCAATAAGTGCTCCGAAATACAAAAAATATCAAAATATTCAAATTAAGTGGGTGAGATCTACCATTCAACAATTCAGCTGCTAGTTACACCAACAAATAAAATTAATTCATAGGTATACAGCTTATTCTCTGTTCCTAAAATATTTTGCAAATTTTTAAATGGCAAAAGAATCTTTTAAATGTACAGTGGGTTGCAAAAGTATTCATACCCCTTGAACTTTTCCATATTTTGTCACATTACAACCACAAACATAAATATATTTCACTGGAATTTAATGTGAAAGACCAACACAAAGTGGTATACAATTGTGAAGTGGAATGAAAGTTATACATGAATCAACAATTTTTTTACAAATAAAAAACTGAAAAGTGCGATGTGCAAAATTATTCAGCCCCCCTGAGTCAATACTTTGTG